>JAVJGJ010000034.1:20226153-20242552 GCA_035590215.1 Microhierax caerulescens
CCTATCTAAACATTCTCATTTCTTCATTTTGTGAGCCTAAAATGAATTCAAACCAAAGCTGATTTTAAACATTTTTAATTTGGTTGCTGTAGGTATGTATAGATTTTTATACTTTTCTGTGGTTCACAACAAAAATCCTTGCAGAATCTGAAGTGCAGGCTTGCCTTAGAAGTCAGTTTCATCAGCAGTAGGTTGTATCTCACTCGTTTGTAAGCTGTGTTGCTGTAAATTTTCTTGATTTCAACATTATCCAAGTTTAAAAGTCATAATGCTGTCAATATTTATAACTAAGGTAAAACATTCCAATTTTGGAAGAAATTCTGGGGATATGTGAAGACGAATGGCTTTGTAATTTGTTTCAGTATGTCTCTAAAGCCCATTGGAATGGAAATGAAAACCACTGTCTCCATTACCCTTCATATTACTTCAGTGCCACTATGTCCTAGCAGCAAAGAGTTCTATTTACCAATATAAACAAAGCTCATATATCTGGGTCTGCTTTACTTTCACAGATAAAATATTCTAGTACATCTTTCTGTATGAAACTGAGTGGTGATAAACAGGGTATTCCTTAGATCTAGCCCCCTGTTTCACCAGTACCAAGGCAAATGATGCAGGGCACTGCTAGTTGCTTTTTGGATGTTCAAATGATTCTTCTGAAGCTGTAGCTGCTTGAAACCTTTTCAACGTTTTTAAGTCATAACACATAGTCACAGCATTGGTGTTCATCTGTATTCTTGTTGAAGCAGAAGTAGGCCTTGGGACCATATAGTATGTTCCCTGCAGGCTTCATCTGGGTTTAAAGAGAAAGAGATGATGAAAATCGAGACAACAGTAGGGGGAATATTAATTTTGGATGCCACAGGTCTAAAAATAGTGGGGGTTTCCTGAAATTTCTGTAAGTATTGATAACTAAAGCTGTCGTTAAAATCTTCAGTTTTCTCTCCTCCTCAGTCCATTTTTTCTTGGTGATAAATAATATTCCTGACACTTTTCAGTGGCCTTATTTCTGATTCGAACTGTTCCTTAGCTATGTGTTCCTATGCAGGTATTCTTTCTCTTTTCCTTAAAAGAGCCTGGATCTTACTAAGATTTCCAAAGGTTTTATGACACTTCAACATGTCATTCTCCAGTATTAGTGAAGGAGAAAAACAGAATGAAAAATCATGTATACCAAACTCTTCTAAAGACCAGGTCCTGCCTCGGCTATACGTAACTCCAAAGAAGATGTTGCTCTGAGGGTTTAGATGCAGAAAAAAATTTCAAAGTTGTATAGTTTGTAAACTTGCACGTTTTCTCATCTCCATTCCAAAGTGGAGAAAATCCCTGTGTACTGCTTCCCTATGGGGTTGTCTTTTGCTTTCTTTTTACATTATTGATAGTCATTTTTCAGGATCTTACAATTACGTTCACATCAGGGCTTACATATACACTTAAAATGAAAGAATCTCTCCTGTGCTTTGAGACCTTAAAGGGTTTGAAATCTTGGGGTTTAACTTTGTTTATTCATTCTGGTAAATTGATCTTCAAAGAGTGCATGTTATTGGCATAGAAATTTTCTGTCTTAATGGGGTTTTGAGCCCCATTCTTCAGTGGTATAATTCAATAAAAACCAAAAAACTGAAAGTGAATATAGTTTGTGTCTGTTATACAACCATATACGCATTCTGAAATGCAAAGGACAGAAAAGCAACTGTGTTCTCCCAAGAAAGGTCTATTTTAAACAATGTAAAACTTACTTCAAGTACGCTTCACCTTAAAAAAAAAAAAAAAAAAGAGGATTAATTTAAATCTTTCTTTCCTCTCTTGAAAGTGCAAACAGTTCACAGATGCATTCTGTATGAATCTCAATAGGCCTAGGGCAATGTAGTGAAATCTTTGACAGCAAGTAGTATAATGAAGGAACAAATAACGCAGATGAGTAAGGTTTTTTTACAATTGTGGCTTGGGGTTGTTTGTGGATTACAGAAAAATGGGAGACGAGTACACTGACCTTCCTACTTATAAAGTTTTAGTTTTGTAATTCTCTTTAGTTCTATAATTCTGCTTTCCTTTTTTTGTACACACACAAATCAAAGCTCACCAAAGGCAATCTTGCATAAAGTGACAGCTGTTTATTTAAATTATCCTAGCCTCATCGTATTTCCATCTTTCTCTGACAGACATATGTTCAGTTGTTACATTAGAAATAGATGCACATATTGTTTGCCATCCTGTAGTAACGGGACTGGACAATACCAGTTGCTCAGACAGTTGTATTATATTTGAGATCTATTTAACAAGTGTTATTCTTATTTTTTATTTTAATCAATTTAGTGGTATGTTTGAATAAACATTTTGATTATTTTGTAGGAGATACGATTAATTGATCATAATAACACAAGGGAAATGCCAACAGAATGCATAACCTCAAGTATGTAACAGGTTAAAACTGGCCTGAGTTAGCTACAAGTATAGCTGCCAGGATGTATGAAGGTAGAATGATTTGTCTCCGTTTGGAATTTTAACACAGGATTCAATGTGAAGAGGTAATGATGGTCTGTCATTTTTTTTCACTGTGTTGAAAAACACTTATAGAACCCCACCATCTTGAAGGATTTGTTTCTGAAACTAGGCTTGAAAACGTGTATCTTTATTTTTCCTGAGGGATAGGAAAGTGAAGGTACCCGAAGGACACAAAGGAAATATAGAAACTATTTCTACCCATGGAGGAGAAACACAAGTAGCCTTTCAACCACCAGTCAGGGCAGGTCCAGGGCAAAAGGGCTGAGAGGAAAGAGTTCTCAAGTGTTCAAACTAGATACCATAGTTAATCCTTGATACCTGGTCACCACTCTGGGTAATCCTTTCTGCTCAGCTCCCAGGTGGTGGTCTTTGTCCCAACACATGCTTCCAGTTGCCACTCTCTATTTTTTATGAATCGGGGGATGGTTTGTAGTTATAAATTCCAAGTTGTATTAACTCAGAAATGTAAAGTTCCTAAAGCCTAGTGGAATAAAATTTTTTTTGCTTAAGTCCACATCCAACTCAATATTTTAATGTCTTTCCAGTATATCTGTTACAATTTTCCAATATTTCTCTAATTATTCTGACAAGAGCCTGTGGCATCATTGTGTATTTGTTGGTTTGGTTTTCATCGTATAGGGGTTTTTTGTTGTTTTGTTGAGGTGGTTTTTTTGTTGGTTTGCTTTTGGATTTTGGTGCCCGCCCCCAAATAAAAAGCTCTATTTTCTTGATATTTCAAGGTGGTTGCCACAATGTTTTTAGATGACAAACTTGCTAAAGGCATTACCACTTTCTGGGTTGCTTTGCCATGGAAAGTCCTGAATGTAGCTTCTTTCTGAGGGCATCAGAAACTGTACCACCCAGGCAGGCAATGCTGCAAGTTTCTAAAACTGAGCGTCAGTGTCATGTATACTGCTCTTGCCCTGGGTACTGGGAGTATTTAAACAAGGTTGATCATCTCTCCTGTTGCACCTAGCTTGGTTAACTACCAGAAATGTTCTAAGAGATCGCCACCTTCATGTATGCAGTCTTGTCAATTCCTCAAAAGCTTTGTGGTTAAACTTAGGCAATGTGTTGAAGTGGAAATAAATGCTATAGTTGTGTACATTTTAGATATATGCATGGACACACAAAATGCAGCTTGCAGTCAAGAGGCTGCAGCAAGATAGAAAGACTGATTGGGCATCAAGGGTTAAAATGCTTTAGCTATATGTGAACTGTAGTTAATGAAAGGCAGAACATTTTGTCTTTGCATGTTATTCAACTTGCACAATTATGAAATAAAAGATTGTAGGAACTGGCATTAGCCCTGCATTAATGCAAACTGAAACTGTCTTAGCCTGTCTGTTGACCAGGTTAAAAAGTTTTATATTATACCAAGTCTTGGTAACATAAGGGCATTTGAGCATGTCCTCAGGATTTGTTTCATGTATTAGAGAGGAAATTAGAGGATGTTTAAGTTTCAGGGCTCAGCACTGTTCTCTTTGAAGCCGTCCTCCATTGCAGCAGGAGCAATCGTAAATTTGGTAATGTTGATCACTCAAATAATCTCTTTTTGAATCTGTATTTTCTCCAAAATAATGTTATTAGTGATTAATCAATGTGGTGTTGATGTAAATATATGTCCTTACATAACAATGTTTCATTCATCAATGGAATTCCCAAATATTAGCTGCTTAAGCTCTAATTAGTTTAATGGAATTCTTTCAATTAGTTTATTACTTGTTCTGACAGGCACACACTCTTCACTTTTATGTTTTGTTTTATGTTACAAGATATGATGGGTTAATATTGCTCAAATTTTGGATTATCATGACCTAATCCTCCAGTTCAAATTTTTTACTAAGTAAATGTTATGAAAAATACCTCCCCTTATTTCTATTTCAACATAGCAATATCAAAATCAATGTAAATAATTTTGAGAAGTCAGTGCTATCGTACTTCCTCAAGGGAGTCCACATGTGTTTTTTTTTTTTATTTGAATGGCTTGGGTAGGATTCATAAAAGTAAAAATAAATAAAAATTACTGGAGTTGAACTTTATGTAGTAAAGTATCACTCTTACTGATGTGGGCTACTGAGAACACTTGGCCAGGGGAATGTAAAACACTTTTCCAAATTGTACCTTAATCATTTCTGTATCTTTTAATAGGAAACATAGCAACATTTGTTTAAAAGTCCTTTAAGGTTTCTTAATGGCTTTATTGAACTAAGTGTATATATGGTGTAGATTTATGGGTGTCTCTTCAGGTTTTTGTAGTGAAAGACACCAAAGAATTACCATAAAATAAATAAAAACCTGGATGAATGAAATACACCAAAGTGCACTGAGATTTTGGTTAAAGGTTCCTCTTTCTGCTTCTTTGTCCTTCTTGTGGCTTGTGTTTAGTCTGTAATGCTTCGTTTTGTGTGGTCCAATTTCCAGAAGCAGCAGAAATACATCAGCTTCAAGGTTACCTGTGCATGAATGTACAGGAAATGTCTGTTTTGTTTTCTTGTTTCTAAACAAAGAGAGTAGCGTTTTAGGGTTACAGCTTTTGCTTTCCATTTCTAAGAAAGCTTTGCTTTGCTTGAAAGTTTGATTAGTGTTGCCAGCTACAATAAGAAAATGGCAGTACAATGAGAGCAGTATGCTCCATACCTATGCTTTTTTGCTCCAAACAGGTAATGAAAGAACAATACTGACACTAAGGGAAAGAACTTTCTCAGTATGGTGGGAAAGCTCATTACAAAGCAAAGAGAATAAAGAGAACAAGATTAATGGGTGTTGGGGGGGTGGGGGAATTCCAATCCTGTAAAATTCATTTGAAAGGAAGGAATTCTGTACTTAGAAGGCCACAGATAACTCAGCTAAACACATTTACACCTTTTTATAACCAAAATCAACCACTGAAGATGAGGGTTGGAAAGCCATAGGACTTGTGCTTGACATTTCAAAAGCATATGTGTTGAGAGAAAATTAGCATTTTCAAATCAGCAGGTTAGATGATTTTTAAAATAATTCATCTGCCTCTTCCACCCCTTGATATTTTCCTTTGTTTTTTCAATCTGTTTTGCACATCAGCTTCTGTTAAGGGTTGAGAATAGTGTTCTTTGGCATAGAAGACAACATAGGATAACTAACAGTCCTTCTATGAGAGCGTTTTCAAATTTATTTTTTAGGAAAACAATTCTTATGTAGAAATGATACTTTTTAAAATTCCTTAAAAGCATCTTCAATCCTTTTTGGTAGCATGATGAATCTTACTTAGTGTGGCTAGTCAGGAGCATGGAAGACTTCTTTAAGGAAGTACAACGACATAAAGGAGCTCTAAGAAAAATGCTGGAGAGGGTGTTATTTCTGGTATCTAATCAACTTCAGAATACATGTGAATAATCTGATTCCAAACACTGCCACAACGTATACATCCTAGATTCTCTAGTATGTTTTTTCCCTCCTGCTCTAGAAATGCTCTAAACGATTGGTACTAATTATTCATCAGTTCAGCAATCCAAAAGCAGTCATTGACTGGTAACAGTGTTTCCTTCATTGTTTGCAACTGAAAAAAAAACTTTGCACCCAAGCAATTAGATTTAATCTTCGTTTGTTCTTTGGCCTAGAATGTTTCTCACTGCTGTCTAGAGAGAGTCTATGAACCCATGTAAAGGAAAGGCTTGAGGGGAGTAGAATAAGGAGTTCTGGGAAGTTTGCCCAGTAACATCAGCGCTCAGCAGTTTCTCATTTAGCTTTATAGTTTCCAATAAGAAAAGATCTTTTTCTGAACAGTGAAATGAATACTGCGTATACCTGTCATTTTCTCTGATTTGCTTTATACTCAGTTCTCTTGAATATTTATTGATTCCTGTATTACCAATTTGAGACCCTTTCACGCCTATTATGTATACCTTCTACAATTTGATTTCTGAAAATCAATATACTGTAACTAAATAGATGTTTCTACTTTCTGCTTACAAAACAAAAGCAGAACCCCAGCAAGGTTACAATGTAAAATAAGAAAAATACAGAAAAAGTTTCAAGTGTGTCCTAGTGTGCATTTTTTTCTTACAAATTATTTTGTGGTTAAGTTAGTGAATTATCTGTATAATAAATACAATGCTGCAAAGTTGTTAGAATCCCCTTTTTAATCAGGAAGTTTAGCTTTCAAAGTTAAAATACTATGTGCAATTATACTGGGTTTTTTTTCCTCAAAGCCTAATTTGTAAGGAAAAAATGGAACATCAACACTGTTGAAGTACTTCTGAAATGAAACATTTTGCTATTTCACTAGGTATTTTTAGTGCTACTTGCTTGCATGTTATAAAATAAAACAAAATCATTCATTTGGAATGACTTTTCTCTAAATTTCTACATTTACTCCTATGTAGAGCCTGAGGGAGTTACTCTGGATTTAGTTCTTTCATACTTTTCACCTTGAATGATGGAAAGAAAAAGTAAACTTACTAAATCTGTGGATGACAATGACCTGGAAGGGCCTGCAAACAATTTGGAGGACAAGGTTACAATTTAAATTAACCTTCATAAATTGGAGAAACTGATACGAATCACACAGATAACATTCAGTAAATAGAAGTGTGAAGTACCACATTTGGCAAGGAGAAATGAAAAGCACAAATACAACATGAGGGAGTTTTGAGTAGGCAATGCTAAGTGCAGGGAAAGGAAGTAGGAGTCTGTGAGTCATAATCTGAACATGTCAAGAATGGATATGGTGTTCAGCTGTATCACTAAGAGACGTTATTCCAGAGCCTTGTAAGTAGAGGTTTGAATAACTGGGTTTATTTGGTGTAGCAAACACAAGACAAAAGTAGGCTGAGAAGTCTTCCAGAATATTTAAGTATTTTAATAAAGAGGGAAAATTTGAGCACACTTCATGATGTTCAAAAGTAAGATTAATTTACAGTTACAGACTTTTAGAATAATGATTATGAAAGTCCTAATACTTCAGAGATCATGAGTGTTAGAATAAGTTACATAAAGAAGTTGTGGATTTGCTGTTGGTGTGGTTTTAAGAACAGATTAGGTATAATGATGAGAAGATGAATGAATTGCCTTTTGCATTCCTTTCTAAACCTCTATCTCTTTCCATTCAGTTTTATTATCTTTAAATTTTACTCTAAACACAACGTTCAGAATGTTCATAACGTATTGTGTAGCCCTTTGTTTTATGCACTTCCTTAGTCTTCAGCATTCTTATTGGGATGTTTACAGATTTTATTGGTAATTCTATACAACTTTTCTTATTTATGAAAATTTCCAATAGTGTAGACATTGTTCAGTGTTAAAGCCCTACACTCAAAAGCAGGTTCAGCTCAGCAAAGAATAAAGCCTCATAATTGTCCCACTCAAATCTCCTTATATTATTTGTTATATTTAATTAATTACAGATAATGGAAGTAAATGATATTAAAGAAATCACCACTCAGTTGTGACAGGCATTTGTACTCATTAATAAGACTTCTGCGGAGGAAAGTAAATAAATGAAAATGAAATTTCTTGTTTACTATAAAATCATAAGACGACTAATTATAAATTTAAGTGATTCTCTGATTCTAACAGGAATTAAAAAGCTTTCAAATAGTTAGAGGTTTAAAACTAGAAATGATCTAGATGATAAATATTTTGAACGAAAGTTGTATCCAAGATAGCAGTGCTTTTTGTTCAAATCAGAAACATTATCATAATTTCTGAAGACAAATGGTGACATTCTCTGCAGCTTAAGATTTTCACTGGTTCTTCCATGTTCTTAAAAAGCATCAAAGGTGTATATTTGATTAATAATGGCCTCATGGTGCAGAACAACATGTAATTCTCCATTTTGAGTGGAGGCTGAACACTGGCTTTTTCTGTTCTCTAAATTCCTGCCAGGTTAGGTTATGAGTCCCAGAACAGCTGAATCCCTTTGTTGTATGTAGTGTCTTAGCTCAGACCTTCAGTGAAGGCTTCTGGGCACACTGGAGACCATTGGCAAGTGTTAACATAAGAGAGCTTTGAGTAAATTAGATTGGCGAAAGCAAGCTGCCTGGCCACAGTACCACATGCATGGATGTCCCCTTCAGTGTCCACAGAATTTTTGTCTCATGTTGAAATGCTGTTACACAGATTTGAATCTTTCCACAGAATGGCGGAGATGGGCAGGGACCTCAGGGGGTTGCCCAGTCCGACCACCTCCTCAAACGGGGTCAGCTGGAGCAGGTTGCCCAGAGCTGACTCCAGTCAGGTTTTAAATGTCTTGAAGGACAGAGACTCCACAGTCTCTCTGGGCAGCCTCTTTCAGTGTTCAACTGTCCTCACAGTAAAAGAAAAAAACCAACCAACCAACCTTTTCCTTTTAGTTAGATTGAACTTGCTGTGCTTCAGTTTGTGCCCATTGCCCCCTGTCCTGTCACGAGGCACCGAGTCCAGCTCTCTCTTATTTCCCTCACCCATGAAGTATTACACACAGTGGTGAGACCCACACGCTCCTCAATCATCTTTGTATCACTTTGCTGGACTTGCTCCGCTATGCCCATGACCATTACTGGGAGGCCCAGCGTCGGACAAAGCATTTCAGGTCTGTCTAACCAGCGCTGAGCAGAGGGGTAGGATCACCCCCCTCCACCTGCCACAGCCCATGGTGCTGCTGGCCGTGTTCCCTGCGAGGGCACACTGCCCGGTGTCCACCCCAGCCCGCGGGTCCTGCTCTGCTCAGGCCCTTCCAGCCCCACAGCCCAGCCCGTGCCATGGGGTTCTTGCTCCCCCTTGTTAACTGCGGGGGGGTCCTGTTACCCCTTTTCCCGCCTGCAAAGGTCCCTTTGAATGGTGCCCCGCCAGCATGAGCTATCAGACCGGCACCCCAGCCTTGCCTTGTTGCAAAGGGAAAAAACAAAACGCTATCATAGAATAATTTGCGTTGGAAAGGGACCCTTGAAGGTCAGCTAGTCCAACCCCCAAGTATGTACCGCACACTTCATGTCTTCTCTCCTGTGTTTCGTCCTTTCTAATGGCCATCACCGCAACAAAGATTCTGAAACTTAATAGCTTACGGTTGATTGCGTTGAGAATTTTATGTCAAAAAAACTTGAATGTTGTGTAGAACATTTGTAAAGAAATTAAGATATCCATTTTGGAAACATTCTTTCGTTCATGTAGAAAATCTGCTTTCTTTCAGGTAGTGCATGAGTCCTCTTATAACCTGGGTTTAGTAGGGGAGGAATAAACAAAAGGGCAAGGTGAAATTTCTCATACATTTAGTGCGTAAACAGTCCTCTCAAATTGGAAATATTAGTGAGGGAATTTGCTGTATAAGAGACAGATCTTTCTTTTGCTTGCTTCAAGTTACCAGCTTAAATGCATAAATGGCTATGAGGCAAAAATTGGATTTTTGAGTTAGCTTTACTGTGCCTTTATAATACTGGAAACTGGGAAAATGGGATCAGTTAGCCTTTTTAAGGGGGGCTGGGGGGTGGGGTGGGAAGCAGGGGGGAAAAAAGCTTTTATGGATACTGGGATACTGTGGTGGCTTCCAAGAGCAAAGTTTTAGGAGACGGTATTTAACTGGCATGCTTTTTAATACTGCTTTTTGCTGCAGGCTGAAACTTGTAGGAGTAAACAGATTCTCATTTTTAAAGTCAGTGGGCAAATTCTTTTCTCCTGCTTAAAGCAAGGAGTTATGAGACTACACTCAGAGATTTGTAACTCCAGGAAACTGATTTCGGCTTTTAACCAAAGAATTTGTCGGTTATTGTGGTTGCAAGTAGGAATCTTTAAGCACAATTTTGATCTGAAACTGTGTTGTATCTAAAGGGGGTTTTGGTTTTTTGTTTTGTTTGAAGAAACAGCCTCACGGATGTAATTTTTTGAAGGTCCTAAAAGTTGCAAAGATGATTATTTAGAATCAAGAGAAAATACTTTTTGTCATGGAATTACCAGTATAATACAATATGAAATGTGGAAATGGTAATTATAAAGGTAATCTTAATTAAATGTAATGCTTTCTTCAGACTCACATCTATTTAATTCACTAGTGACTCAGACTAAATATAGAGGTAATACTGGCTGCTGTTTTGTATACAGCCAAACACAGGCTACAAAGATAAGAATCACTAATGTGTGCTACTGTTTAGAGCTCTATGGATATAAGGGTGAAGTTTCAGGCTTAACTAATATGCTTTATTTCTATGATTTTGTCTTTGCTTTGGTTTTACCCAGTAGCTTAGGAACTCCTCCCAGGAGACAGCCTGGGGTTTTACCCTATACAGATGTATATGCACACATATATACATCCAACTCCATAGGTTCTGTGCAAGCTCACTTGAACTTGCTCTCTCTACTTGTGGTGCCCTTTACTCTAGAAGCTTCAGCTGGTTGGACATACTCTTTTGTTTTTAAGACAAGGTATTTCAGACTTAGAGCAGCTACTAGGATAAAGCTGTATGCAACCTGGGCATCTTCTTTCTAACAGAGCATATAGCACTCACCCAGTAAATTGTGAACAAACAAATAAAACGTTTTATCATCTATGATACTGAAATATTTCTAAGATACTGTCAGCATTTTGTGACTTTCATTTAAGCACATACCTTTTATGAGTTTGTACATATTACAGATGCCTCCACCTGAATGAATGCAGCTAAAACTAGTTGTTCTTTTTATTATTATTGCTCTTACACAAAAATCCTCAATATTTTTATATGTGCTAGAAGTCTAATAGCACAAAGCAGACTTTTATACTCATGTCATTCTCAGTCTTTCTCTTTTTGAGCTGAAGCTTCTGAACAGATTGCAGACAAATGATTGTGTACTGTTGAGCAGGGCAGGTTGTGATCATTTAATTCCTATGCCTTATGACCTTCTCAGGCTCACTTGGAGAAAGATAACAGTTCTGGACTGATAAGACCTTGCCTTCAGGAATGTGTTCTCAGAGTATTTCTCACTCCCGCCCCCCAGTCCGATGGCAATGAGCTTTCTTTTGGTTTTTACTGAGTAAATTTAGTTCTAAATGTGGCAGTGTGGTGTGTTAATGATAACACACGGGTATATAATTACAAGGGCTCTGCAACCAATACAGTAAACACAGCAGTTGCTCAGGGACACGCAATACAGCACTGCAATGTAGCAAGTTTCACTTTCAGATTTTCACAAATAAAATTCCACTTTAGGAAAATAAAATAGCTTGTATTCAGCTCAAGCAGCCAGCCTTCAAGATTTTTCAGTTTTTCAGTCTTTCCTCTTCTTGTACTGTCTGACTCATACAGATTTTTAAAATTGTGTTCTGTTTACTTTTTCTGTCAAATTATTCTTTAAGTTTCTCTATAAAACATGATGATTCATTTCCAAACATTTTCACTGTTTTTTCTTACATTTGAGAAAGCCTTTGTAATGCATTTTCAGACAAAATTTCTTCCTACAGGTATGGTTTTTTAGTATTATAATTACCTAAGATAACTAAAGGTTATATATTTATCCTACCTACTACTAAGTTATTCTTTAATCTTCTATACTGTTGTGGCTTCTGTTCAGAGTAGTTGACCACAAAGTAGGTACTAGCAGCATCTTATTTCTAAGGACTTTCTTCTACTCCTGCACTCCCCTTGCATGCAGACCATCATAATTACTCACTTTACAAAATTTTAACCCCTTTCAACATCAGTAGCATTAGATAAAATGCTACTTTATTATAATTTTATAATGTATGGAAGTAGAAAAGACATGTTCTACCCTCAAGATCGAGACCAGACTCAGATCGCAGGCAAGCAAGAAGTAAATACCAAACCAGGATCAACTAAGTAAAACAGAGAGAAGGAAAAGAAATAATCAGGTCATTTCAAAGAGCCTGGACTACCTTTGCTTGTCTGTTGTCAATTAAGACAAACCTTTCAGGTGGTATGGTGTTGCTTTTTTCATTGTGTATCTTCCATCTGCTATATTACTCTGGTTTATACCATTATAAGGACTAACTTATCTTTTTCCATTATATAGCAAATATTTCAAGCATAGATGTAAAATACTGAGATAAGATTTTCCAGAAACTATCTATATTTTTGAAAGTAATAAAATCTATCTATGTTCCTTTAATACCTGAGTTTGAAGTTCTCTGGCATGTAATATAGTCTGTGATATCATCTAATTTAATGTGATATTATGAGTGTGAATAATCTTAATTGTATTCCTGGAGACAATACAATGGAGAATTTAATTCACTCCAAGGAACACATTTTTGCATCACAGAGATATAAGTCAGTCAGGGAATTGTCCAGCAGTTATTCCAAGTATAGAAGTCCTTGTTATTTATTTTTAAGCTCAAAGTGATCAGCTGTATTTCTCATACTCAGGAATGAAGGGTGGGGAGGAACAACAAAACCCCACTGTATTTTTCCTCTCCATGGCTTTGTCTCCTGGCAGACATTTCAGATTTCACATAAGCGTTGCTCATGTGTGTGAAAAATGTGTAAGTAGTCCAGGTGAGAGCAGTAATGTGCTGCCCCAAGTAGCAACTGGTTGAGAAGAAATCACAAAAATCACTTTCCACCAGTTCAAACTGTAAAAACAACTGCCACGCTTTCTTTGAAGGAATGTTTTCTTGCAGATTTTAACCCCTGCCTTAATGCGTATGTAATCATCCATACCTGCTTTTCTTTGTCCAGCAACTCTGGTTTGCATTCAACAACCAGCACCAAGCACCTGCCCATTAAGCACAACTCTGCAATCTTGCTTGAGGGGTGGTGTGACTCTGCATAGTATTTTGCGTGACTAAAGATGACATGGAGAAATGTAGCTGTCTTGTAAGATGCTAATAGTCCTGGAAATGTCCCTTTTCAGAATAGAAGTATGGTGCTCAGCAGTCCTAGGAAGCCTCCTGTCTGCCCTGCAGAAAAGAAAATCTTGGGTATTCAAGTACTTGCTTGATGAGGGAATTATAAACTCCTAAAATTACAACACTGCTAAGTGTCTTAAAGCCTGAACCACAATGACAAATACCTTCGTGGGGAGTAAAAGGAAAAAATGTTTTGTTGTCACTGTTACAAGAATGCAGTCTTAGCGCTCTGTTGACAATTTTAGAAGGTCATTGTGTCAGAACAGATCTTCCTAGTGCACAGATGCAGTTATTTTGTATGTCGTGTCTGTTAGATTTCTATTTTTACCACGTTTAATACCCAAACAAATGTTGGCAATCAAGAGCACTTACATCATAGATGCGTCATATATTACATCACTCAGTACTGTATGTCTACATATATATGTAGTTTACATATATACTACGTCACGTCCCTTTTCTGTATGTCTTCTCCACAGTTGGGTCCGATCCTCCTTTGATGTTAATGGCAAACTGTCAATTTTGGAACATTACTCAGGTTTTAATCAGTACTCTAGTAGATTGTTATGTTCTGGTTTCATTCTAGTTTCCAAATAAACTGCATTCATAACGAGTGATTTAAGGAATCACAGAAACTGTTTATACATAACCTCACAAATGTAGGGCTGATATTAATAAGAAGTGGGGAAAATAAGTGTATTTGTTAACATGTTCTGTTCTTGTTGCAATATAAATATTATCTGAAGACTTGCAACAACTACTTTTGGGTGTGTTCTGAGTCAATTCAAAGTACTTGGGGCTCTGTAGTAATTCTTACTGAAATAACATAAGATCAAAGACTACTGGAGAAGAGGAGAAGGATAGGGGTGGGAGACATTATCACTCTCTACAACTACCTGAAAAGAGGTTGTAAACAGGTGGGGCTAACTCTCTTCTTCCAAGTAAGGAGTAACAGGATAAGAGGAAACCGTCTCAAGTTGCACCAGGGGAGGTTTAGATTGGAAAGCAGGAAGAATTTCTTCACTGAGAGGGTGGTCAAGCATTGGAACAGGCTGCCCAGGGACGTGGTGGAGTCACCATCCCTGGTAGTGTTTAAAAAATGCATGGATGTAGTGCTTGGAGACGTGTTTTCGTGGTGGACTTGGTACTCCTGAGGCAAGGTTTGGACTTGATCTTAAAACTCTTTTCCAACCTAAATGATTCTATGATTCTTTAAAATCTCAGTTTAAAAGTTTCTGTGGGCTTGAAACCTATAATAGAAAGAGTTTAAAACTTAAAAAGAAACTTTCAAGAAATATTTCTCTTCATAGTCTTTTGTCTTCTATATAAAGCTTCTGATTTGCTAATACAGTAAAAATGAAATGAGATTTATAGTAAAACTGTAGTTGCACCCGCTTGCTTTGAAAAACATCATGTTTCAAGTGATCGTAGCTCCTAAACAGTCAGGTTACCCATGCACACAGTTAATAAGACTTTTAAAATAAGGCTATTGAATTAGCACGAGACTGTTTGGCACACATTGGTTTGTATATTGAATGATATGCTTTGTAAATTAACTTATCCTTTACATTAATTGGTACTAATTACTGCAGATCTGTTTAATATTAATGCGTTAATCTGTATATCAGTGACTAGAATTGCACATTAAATTCAGAACATTCAATTCAGAAAGTCAGCTGATAATATAATTTGTACTTTATCACTAGAGTGAGCTGACATGCAAAAGGTTGGGTATTTATATGAGGCTAATTATCCTCGTGTGTGTGAGGGTAAGGGGGAGGGGGAGTTTTTTTTTATTCTGCTTGAGTCAAAGAAGTTAGCAGATTTATTAGATTTAGGCTATTTGTTTCTGTTTTCTGTGTCTCTGAGATGGGCCTAGCTCAGAAAAACTGAAGCGTGTGGAAGTTTATACCTTCTTTTTAAGACCACAAATACAGATACTTAATTTGGGCCTATTGCTATTTTTTTCATTAAATGAAATATATAGTACTTTTTTGTTGTTGCTTTTAAGTATTTTATTCTTTTTCTTCTGAAAATTATTTAATGAGTAATTAAGAGAATCATAAAGCAAAAAAAAAAAAAATTGGCTGCATATCTATGAATTGTTGATCCAGCTTTATCACAATAATGTGCAAAGTTGTAAAAAAATGTTGAAAATGGTTATTTGACCTTCACTGGTTTTAACTTAGTCTAGACAAGGTATGAATGTTGGGTGGATATATTTGCTACTCCCTCAGATACGTACACTTTTTCTTACTTTAAAGTGCATGCTAAAGCAGCGTTTAAATTGTTAAGAGCTACCTTATCTCATACATCTAGTTAAACCATAAAGATCCTTCCAGTGTGAGCATGTAGTATTCCTTATTTATGTGTATCATGTAGTTTCACTTATTCAAATGTACCTTTTAGTGAAATCTGAGCGCAATCAAAAAAACTTTGTTCATTCAGAAACACATAAAACGATAATAAAATATATACATCCTATAAAGAGCATTTAGATGACCACAGGTGATTGTGTAACTTTTATATTCAGTATTCCCTTGCCCTCCACCCCCTCTCTACTCCAAATGATTTGAGAGGGGCAAACATTTGAAACTCAATTTCTAGAGATATCTGATCAGTTAGTGCTTGTAATGCAACTGTAAATCGTGGCATACAATGTTCAAGAAATATTAAAATAACAGTTTGTATAATTACATTGTATGCCGTGCATTCCAATACCTAATTTTTCCACTTTCATCCGAATCCTTATAAAATAAGCTGTTAAACTTAACTGAGATAGGCAATAAAATAACTATGATAAATTTACATTTACAGCACTGTTGCAAAGGCATTAAATCACAATGCTTAAACCTAGGGACAATCAAGAAACATCTATGAAAAATTTGCACTTAAATTTTAAAGTGTAATCTCTACAGACTACTTAAGGAAAAAGTGTTTATGCCATTTCAACTCTGTCTCGGCTCTGAAGCTATGGTTTAGTATAATGTTAGAAAACACTGTTTAGGTAGAGATTGGGTAAAAAAAAAAAAAAAAAAAAACAAAAAACCCAGGATGTTATCAGTTTCATATAGATATAGATATAGATATAGATATAGAAAT
>JAVJGJ010000034.1:20242652-20333752 GCA_035590215.1 Microhierax caerulescens
TCACAATGCTTAAACCTAGGGACAATCAAGAAACATCTATGAAAAATTTGCACTTAAAATTTTAAAGTGTAATCTCTACAGACTACTTAAGGAAAAAGTGTTTATGCCATTTCAACTCTGTCTCAGCTCTGAAGCTATGGTTTAGTATAATGTTAGAAAACACTGTTTAGGTAGAGATTGGGTAAAAAAAAAAAAACCAAACAAAACCCCCAAGATGTTATCAGTTTCATATAGATATAGATATAGATGTATTTATGTTCAGGAAAGCAATGTGTCAGGGTTACCGAGATATTTTTACATAAGTTTTTTTTTTCCCTTATAAAGAACCTTTAAAATACCTAGGAAATTTCACTGCATTTTGAAAGTTTTCAGTATTTTTTAGAGCAGACTCAAAGGTAATATTTCTTAAGAGCTGATGCCATTTGTGCTTAGTACTTCTGAACGTCTGCCCTAATGCATTCTTGCCCTCTAAGCTGTAAATATATATACATACACAAAGGAAAAAATCCGATTTAGTATGTCCTATATACTGCAGATCTCATGTAAGTAATTTAGATATTTAAGTTGTAGGAACCCTTTTTTCTCTGTATTTCATGTTTTTTTCTCAAAATACCAAGAAAACCTTAACCTAAATCAAAATGAAGCAGTGAAATATACAAAGCCATAGTGCACAAATAGTTTTCTTGATAGTGTCTTTCCTCTAAAGGCAGAAAAATGTTATGAGAATTGCTAAGTATATTCTTAAGTGGGATTTGTGTTCTTGGCATTACAAAATTATTAATAAGTCATTGGTTTAAAGGCCTCAACAGATTTTTAAAATAATCTTTTCCTGCAAAAAGGAAAGCTACTCTGGAAAATTATCATTTGGTTTCCAGTGAACATTGAATCTGTCTTCTGGGTTGACACAGTTTATAGAGAAATATTGTAGATCTCTTGGAAAATAGTGGGGAGTTAAAGAAAACTGAAAACTTAGTATTGTACCAGTGAAAAACTGAATCCCCTGAGTTGGGCTATCTAATTTGCTGATTTACTTTTAAAAATAGCTTTGCTTATCTGTAAAACTATTTTATGGGTTAGACACTTTTTCAGTGTAACTGTATAAAAACAATATATTAAAATTAACTTGAAAGCAAAACCAAGAAAGAAAAGTGAATTATCAACAGTGGCTGGCCATCTGTAAATCTTTTATTTATTGTTTAAAAAATCATGCAGATCACACTTATTTATGATGGTCACTTTATTTAGCTAGAATATAGAATTTCTTTGGTCTGGAAAAGAATACAGCAGTTTTATAAATCGGTGTTATTTTTGTCTTCAAGATTTTGTAGAGGTCTGCTTTAGCATTTTAAGTAAAACGTTTGTAGGATGTTTATCCTTTTTTAAATAAATAGCTTAAAAATATGAATTCTATGCCAGCAGGTTGATAGTTATATTTATCCTACTATTTTCCTGTAGATACAGCACCTGAATGAAATGTAACATACAGAGTAATTATTCGTAAGCTTGTGCTTCTCATAGAAGTCTGACCAAATGTCATAGCGTTTTCTTTAAAATAAAAAACTGGATGTATGCTTGCACATTGCCACTTTGAGGCAAGCAGAATGTCAACCCTTTCAAACATGGCAGGAGCTATAGAATTTGTTGCAAATGTGATATGAGGCAGAAAATCAGGTTTGTCCTATGGTTATAATTGTGGTGTCAGTGGGTGTCAGGGCTCTGCCTGTTAATAGGCAGCAGCAGACATAACAAAGCAGCATATCTGCACCTTTACTCCAAGGCTGGTTAACTTCTTGTAGAAGCATCATCCTGCTGTAGGTAAAGCAAGGACAAGCATATGCTGCTACAGTGCCTGCCACAGAAATATGTGGCAGTAGTTCACAGCTTTGCTGAGCTAAGCATTGAGAATGTTTCTCATCTTAGTCTTTTTTTTTTTTTTTTTTTTCCCCCCTTTGAAATACTTATTATTCTAATGCCATTAGAATGGCATCATAATTGGTATGCCAATATTGACATAGACTGGAGGTATTGGCATGAGACTGGAAGTAATTGCTAATATATCTAACTGAACATATAATCAAAATCCTTAAATAATTCTATATGCATCTGGATTCCATCATACCTGTCTCCCTAGAAACTGTTCTGTAGTGAATCTGCATTTTGGAAAAATGCATGGGTCACAGCCTGATCCTACACACTGTCTTATACTGTGATGTTTTTCCACTTTACAGTCAGTAGAGAATTTCTAAAAACCCTCACAAAGTGATTGAGAAAAAGTAAATTAATAAATGCAATTTAACATTCCAAGTATACAAAAATTTCAGAAGTATCACTGAAAACCGCAGGGAGTGCATAAATCGAAGTGGTATGTAAACCATTGTTTTACTTGGACAACTGCACAGTGATTTAAATGAACCTGTCCTCGGCCAAAAACCAAGGCCAAAAGTTTGCAGTTCGTTGGCTTGGTCTGAAATAGTTGGCTGTTACAGAAGATGAAAATGTGCCTTGGCTGATATAGCATGCTTTTTTTAAAGTAAGCCACAGCAACAGGGTATTGAAAAATCAAAAATGTAGTGCTGTTCTGGTGGCACTGCTAATAACCAAGCAAGCACAGACATAGCTGCCATGCATCAGGCTACCTACCACACAGAGCCTTGCTTCGGATTGGGGAACCTCTTTCCATGAAACTGATTAGGCTAAATCAGTAATATATTAGATGATATATCTGTCTGAAGAAATATAACAGCAGTATACTTTCTATAATTACTGCTATTGCTAGAAACCTTGGGCTTTTTCCCTATCTCCCTCTTTCTTGGAAGTTATATTTGATGATTTTTTGTTTTATAAGTATATGAGCTATACCTGTATTTTCACATGCACTATGGTTACATAGTTGTCTTTAATGCAGCTGTTCAGGTATCTCTTTTGATCATATAAAGAATTTTTTTATCGTATCTGGCAATCATTGTCTTCCTGAAGCAAAGGTTGGGAATGATTTAAGGAGAGAGACCCTTTCACAGGGTCACCCCGAGTTCATATACATTATTGGTACCTCTGTGTAAAAGTGTGGCCTGAGCCTGATGAATGCAAAAAAGTGACAGCATTAGATCAGTCTAAAGGCCCATTTAATTCTCTTGTTTCTGACAATGGCCAAAAGTGGATGTCAAGGGACATGTAAGAATTTGTGGAGCAGAGGCTTCCCGAGCCAGAGGCGGTTTTGGTTTATGCAGTAACCCTCAGTGGATTTCCCTCCCATTCACAGACTTCAAGTTAGAGTCCAGAGAGGTTAATGTTTTGTGTCCATCGCGTTTTGTGACAAGGCAGTCCACAAGTTGAACTATACATCATGTGAATTTTGTCTGTTCAGAGTTTGCCATCTACTAACCACTTTGCCGACACCTTATTCTTCTGTCTGAAGACATGATGAGCAATCAATCCTGGCTCATTTCTCTGCGAGTCATTTGTAATATTACATGGATATAGGAATTACTAGAGAGGGTTATAGGATAACAAATTCTGATCTTCTTTCAGTGCTTATCTTTAATCATTTCGCAGCTCTTGCATTAAGCTATTCCTAATACTCTTTTGATACCGCAGGGAATTCCATGCACAGGTAACTGTCTACTTTTTTCTAGTACAAATATTTCCCGTTGACTTGCTCTTCCATTAATGTTACACTGCTTTGTAATGTATGTATATATGGTAAAGGTACATTAAAAAAAGTAAACAATCAGTTGTTCTTGCAAATTGATCCATAGTTACTAGGATGAAGGGGAAACATGGATAGCCAGCCATAAATTAGGACTAATTACATTTAAACTAATAAAAAAAATAGTGTTCTTTATGCAGAACTATTGTTGTTCACCATGCCTTGCCTGTTTAAAAAAAAAAAAAGACAGACACTAAAAGCTATACAGTCACAAAACCCCAATGATCATTATGAGTTTTTTATTTATCACTGGTAAGTAAAATGTGGTACAGATATTTAGACGAGGTCTTCATAGACTGTAGTAACTAATTCTGAAGCATTATCAGGTTGTTATGCTGGCCTACAAGACACCAAATGTTTCTATCAAAAAGAGATAAAAGGATCATTGTAAGAGCTAGAAAGGAGCAAAATTTGTTTGTCAGTAATAGAACTGTAGTTACAGGGTTTTTTCACTAAACAAATAGTCCCCAAGTAGTGTTAAAAGTCTGTGTATTTTCTCATAAACAACACAGATAATCCCCTGATCTATGGTGTTTGCATTTAAAAAGAGAAGGAAGTTAAATTGGCTAGACCACGTTTTCTTCCACTGTTATTTAAGAATAGTATTCTGTTTTCTTTTCAGACAGCAGTAGGTCTGATGCATCTTCCTTCAGTGACAAAGCACCTGGGTTTTTTTCAGCTCAGTTCTGAAAGTTTGTTGACCTTGTTTGCTATCTACAGTGGCAGAACTTACTGATCATGGTTGCTGCTGCTGATTTTCTAGATTCACAAACAATGTGTCTTATCTCTTGTTTGATCTTTTTTTTTAAAGCTAGTCAGGTAATTGATCTTTTTGGCTTGATGAGCTGAAGGTCACTAACAATGAAACACAAAACAGAAAAAATATTTTGCAGTAACATGAAATATTTATTTGAAACAACAGTTTGTGTTTAATTTTCAGGACCTTAGTTTCTAAAACCACTTTAAATGTAAGTTATTTCTTAGATCAGTGTGGTTTGAAATGAAAATTAAACTTGTGAACAAAACCTGTAGAGGCTTATAATTATATATATATATATGTGTGTATATATATATATATAAAAATGTTCTGAGCAAATTTTACATAATTTTGCAAAGGTGACTGTTCCAAACCCCATATGTTTAATTAATTTTCTATTTCATTCAGAATTGTGCCACTCCCAACTTTTTTGAACATTGCATTTGGGGGCTTCTATGGAGCCCAGATTTTTAGTATTCAAACTTGTCTCTCCTTGCAGCATTTGAAATTAGTGGCAGAGACAGTCTTCTAGAGAGTGAGATGTGAATTAGGTATTAAGTGTTCTGCGCTACCTCTGGCTGAGTGTGGGTGAACCTGTAGCCAGTCTGGAGTAAAGGGAGTTTCACCATTCATGTTAATGGGGTCAGGAATTACTCGTGTGC
The DNA here is from genome assembly GCA_035590215.1 of Microhierax caerulescens. NCBI lineage: Eukaryota > Metazoa > Chordata > Aves > Falconiformes > Falconidae > Microhierax > Microhierax caerulescens. Next base: position 20,247,778 of record JAVJGJ010000034.1, read on the forward strand.
ACTTAGCGCTGGGAGAAGTAAAAGTGAAGTCCTTGAGGACATACCTCATGGCTACACCTGAAGCAGATATCTAATTTTCTCCTTATTATGTTGTTTTCTTGCTATTAACTGATCTACTCAGAGTAGTAAAAAAGCTTGGCCTCATGCCCTGAGTTGTTGTCAGCGGACTTTCAGGCTTTTGTGTTTTATCTGGCAAACCTAAATCTTTATTGATTTTTTTATTTAATCACATTTCCCAGAGAAAGCATGGTGAAGAAGCCACTAGACTAGGGTTTAAGAAATTTCAGCTTAAGCCTTTTTTCACCAGTTTTTCTCTAAGTCATTTAGGTTTTAGTACCTCAGTTACTCAAATGGAATAGATAACACTTCACAGTTTTACAGGATGCTTGTAAGGGTAATTTCATTAAAGATTTAGAAACTGATACTACAGTAAAAAGCCATCTGACTACAATTTCCTACCATGCAAAACTGGTGGGAAAAGAACATTTTTTGCCATACTGGTTTCAGAGTCCCTTGTTAAGTTATCTGAAATAAAACTCATCCAAACAAAGACGGTGCATAGTCTACTTGACATAGTTTGCTTATTGTGCAAAGCAAATTTGACATTTTTATGGTGTTTGGACAAAGTCCTTGAAAATGGCAAGATTCAAACTCTGATGAATACTGTGGCTTTGTAACCAGGAAATTAGAACAACGTGTATTGTCAAGAATATTTTTCACATGAGATTGAGGTCTCATTAATGGTTTGACTCCTTTTCTTCCGTCTGTTAATGCATTATTTTCTCAGACTTTTCTGCTTTTTGGGGTGTCCTTTTAACAGTGGAATAAGGCAATATAAAGCATCTTTTATCTGTTTAAATCTGCTGCTCATGCTGCAAGTTTTGTAGTAATTCTTGTGTTCCAGACTTATTTCATTTAATTCCTTGGACAAAACAAGTGATTTATACAAAAAACAAAACCCACCCCAAAACAAAAGAAACAAACAACAAAACCAACCAACCACACACACGAAATACCAAACAAACCATGTAAATTCTGTGCCTTTAGACTTCTCTGGGGTAACTGTGCATCTTACTCCATCATAAAGCCAGAAGGCTGTGTTCAATAGAGTTTTAACTCTTATACTTTATACTTAAGACTTTAACTCTTATAACTTTGTTAACTTTTAACTTATAACCAAGAGCTTATAGCAGATGTAATTACCAGTTGTAACATCATTTATAAACCTGCTGGAGTTTATAATAATCTTAAGATATTGTTTTCTTTCCTTTATTTTTAATTAAGGCACTATTTATCCTCAGTCCCTACTTTAACATTTTATTTTTAAAATTGTAACCGTAATAGCTATCAGAGACAAAACAGCTATGAGAGACAAAACAAATAAATAAAACATGGGGAAAAAAGTACATATGCTGCCTCTAGCAAGAGGGGTATTAAAAACTGAAATGCCCCTATTATAATTGTAGTCATTAAGCCGTGACAAATTTATGAACATTATGCAGTCAACTTTAAACTAAACTAAAATATGGAAGACATTTAAAACAACAGCGACAAAAACAAGCTTAAAAAAGTCCTTCTGTTAACAGCAATAATTAGGCTTTTAAGCATATACTGAATCTTGTACACCAAGTGGAAAACAAAAGCCAGCGAGTTTTCAATACAGAATCATGTGATGGTTATTAGCTACGCAGGTCCTGGGAAAATCTACGTACAGCCCTCTCTGATCCTTTAGTTTCCAGTTTCAGCCTTGCCTATGGGTCCAAAGGAAAAAGTGTTTTCCAATTTCATCCCAACAGAACCATTTATGAGAGCCCTTCACCTGGGAATGTCCCTCAAAGGGCACTGGAAAGGTCAATACCTAGTCATCACATAGCATTAGTGAGGCTGTTAAGTATTGCAATAACGAGTCCTCTGGCTGTTGAGTGTTTGAAATGGTCCAGTAACTGGAAACGAATGGAAAGGAATTATCAAACTTTCTTAGTATATTGTCAGCAATCCAGGCTTTTTGATATTCCTTAAAGCTCTGGGACATGTTTAAGTACAGTCATAAGATGAACTGGTCAGGTGTCTTGCTCATATTGTGTCCGTCTGTTTTACACATAAAAAGCAACACACAGGTTTCTTCTAAATGAAATAGGAGAAAATGTTATTGTTAGCATAAATTCAGAATGTTAAAGGATACCACAAACTAAGCAAGTGATAGGTGTAAGCATTTTGGCATAGAATAAGCGAATAATAGATAATAAGGTAGTTCATTATGGAAACCACCCTTGCTTGATCTCAAGTATGGAATTTTAAGATAAATTCCTCTCTTTCAAGACCACCTTTCTGTAGAAATCATTGTTTTCCTGTTACAAAGTAATTGTTAACACCATACTTTTACTGTAATTAAAATATCTGATGGTTGTTTCCCAGTAAGAACCACTCAGAAAAAAATAGTAAAAAGGATATCATGTCTTCATTACTTTAAGTTTTTGCTTCTTGAAGCAATTAATCAATTATCCCTTAGTGAGTGTAAATGTCCATTTTAAACGTTAAGAAGAAATTCTGTACTAAATAGGCTTGTTCCATCCAGAATTTAGTCTCTGTCTGTGTGTAGGGAAATAAAGGTTTATAATCTACGTTCTATAAATGTTACCTCATATTTCAATTGTATTTGTTTTAATTTGTTTGTTATTCAAACAAATGAGGTTATTCTACTTGAAAGATTTGTGTCCTTACTGATTATTTGATTAGGGGAGAAGCACATTAAAGATGAATGTTGGGAGAAGGAAAAGTGATTCATACTGGATGGCTTTGTTAAGTAAATTTCAGAAAAGTTTCAAACAAGATAAATAATGCATTGCAATTACCTTAAAATAGCATAAATATGAAGTCTGCAAAAGAGCCCAAGGCAAGCCTTCCGGAGTGGTCACCAGCAGGGCCATGCTGTTCTCCACTGAAAGTGCAGAATGGAGCTTTGCTTCTGTTGCCACAGGTGGATTTTGTTTTCTGTGACTCCTGCCCTCTCCCTGTGGGTGTCTCTGCTGGGTCCATCTATCTGGAGATTTTCTCAGCAGACACTATAAAATTTCTTATGATTTCAAGTACTTTTTTTATGGCTGTAATGAACATAAATGGGAACTGTTTAAGTATGGAAGGGCAGAAGAGGTTGCAGGCTGTTTTTAGCTTTGAAAGAGAGATATGAAGAAAATGAGAATATCCTGGAAAAAGTAGAGGGGGAAAAAAAATAATCATTTGAGTTGGGGAAGCGCAAACAGAAAAAAGCAAACTGGGAGATGCTGGTGCCTTGACGCTCATGGTGGAGTGTGGACCCAAAGAATCCAGTTCTGGCAGGTTTTTCCTGTGGGATGAGGGGTCGGGGTAGCTCTGGGGAAGGGACCGGGGCAGTGGGGCAGGCAGCCATGGGACTGGGGTTACCTCAGTTGCTCACTGTCGCTTCTTTGCTACTTTGGGAGCTGACTGGACCGTGAGACTCCCCGGTGTGACTTGAAGCCCCCTGACTTAGCAGCGAGGGAAAATACGAGCGTTGCGCACTGCTTTGGAGATGGCACGTGAAATACATGATGGGCTGACATAGAGCTGCTCTCATCTGATGCTGGCAAGGAGTGGAATGTACCTGAGCGTTATAACAGAACGCTGACAAAGCATTAATGCTATTAAAAAGAACAGTCTGGAGTTATGTCTTTATAATTGTTTTATATTGCTGATGTAGTTAAAAATCAAATAATTTCTCTAGACAAAAAGAAACAAAAATCAATTAAGCATTTTTAATGCTATGAATTTAAAGAAAGCCAAAACCAATGATCAAGCACAGAAAAAAATGGCATGGGTGTGGAGAATAAGTAAATGTAATCCTAACATGAAGGGGAAATCGTCCCCATGGACAGAATGTTAGTTCTTGTCTTGCACTCTGTTCATTAATATGATGTGAAGCTGTTTGATAGTGATATGATTCTTCCTTAAGACTAAGCTACAGATCTGAATGGCAGAGATACAAAACATTTTCCCCTTCATTATATTTTACTTTCTCCCCGTGAATAGTTTGCAGTATTTTGCCATAACCAGGGTTAAGGTAAAAATAGATAATATTCTTCCTTCACAAAAATAGGATGTAGTGATACATTGTTGGCACAGAAACACATGCAAAGACACACATTTCAAATTTCAAGTCAGAAATTTGTTTTGGACAGGATACACTAACAGAAACTGTTTTATTCCCACCTTGCCTCTGAGCCCTTCCTCAGCTGGATGGTTGGAAGGAGGAGGACATGGCATTTTGGTGATCATAGAACAATAGCTTACGTTTGCATAAGCTATGTTTGAATTGCATTATTTATTTTGTTTGTATTAAACTGCATATTAACAGTGAAGTTAATTGTCTTGCTGAAGGATAGCCTAGTTCTTGACTGACATGTTACAATAGCTATGAGGTGCTAAGAAGAATAGTGACGGGGACTAAGACCCAGTGGCATCACATGGCCAGTCTTGCTCCAGAATAACAAGGCACAGTATCAGTTCACCATTTATTTTCTCTTATTGCTTTCTGCTGGGCAAAATGGTGTGCACTGGCCAAAAGTCTATATGAAGAGCTTCCAAAGGCAAAAGTCTTCACCAGCAGAACCTTCCTATTTTAAGTGATACCTGTTCTGATCTCTTAAAATACTCATCTCTGTTAAACACATTTCTTACAACAATGTTGAAGTACTTTCTGGCATTCTGACATCATGACATTGTTTTCATTAAATAGAAATTTTAAATTAAAATATATATATATGTGCTTGTGCTTTTAAGAACGTTTGAATTGTTCAATCTTAATTCAGTTATTAGAAAAAAACCCTGCAAGAAGCTATCTCAAATGCAGTTCTAGAAATTTCAGTGTACTGCATAGCCTATCACAGATCATGTGGAAGTTATTTCATGTGGCGTATGGGAGGTCATTCATGCAGATTCATAAGTTTTGTCATAGTTCATGTTTTTAAACAAACAGCACTCTTATTGGCTTACAAAGTAAACAAATTCATCTGCATATAAGGCATTAATTTTTGTTGTTAGAAAGACTTTAAAGCATAAAATTATTATTCTGATTTCTTTCAAATGTAATTTTTATTACAAACTCATTTACTACTGCTGCTTTTGAAAATATTCATTTGATAATTGGCTTCCTATTGCAAGAAAGCTATGGGAATGTGGATTAAGCAAATAAAATCAGATGAGAGAATTTTGCAAAACGTGTAACAAATGTTATCAGGAAGCACAACTGTTCACATCTGAAGTTAAAATTCTAAGAGAATGAGTTTATAGTCAATTCAGGGTCTGTGAGGAACATAACCATATGACACGGAAAACTGGGTGCAGTATTCAGAATGTTACAAGTTTAGTAGCTGTTTGTCTTTAGAAAAATAATTCAGATATTACAGTTTCTCTAATCTGTTCTTTGAGATTCTGTTGCTAGTTGACAAAAATCTCATTTCACTTACTATTATCAGTGGCTGTTTAAACACCTGTACATTTAATGTAAAATGTAACAAATATGAACATTCGTAGTTATGCATTTCCTATGTTACATATGAACACATAACTGTATGTATTAGGAGCATGGAAGTGTCATAGAGGTGGCTTTGCACAGAAAAGTTTCATTGTTTTAGTTATACTTGTATAACTATATATATACTTGTATGATCTTAACATGTTCTCTATTTACAATTTTAAATGATCACTTAAATATTAGAAGGAGCTGTGTGATGAAACTTTGGAGCTGGTGTTTTGTTTGAGCTCAAGCATTACTACTGCTCCTTCCATTTAGAAAGTTCATTTTTACCAAAGTAAAATGGAAGCTGTGGTTGAATGCACAAAGGTAAGTTACTTCGCTTTTACAAATGTTATCAGCTGTTATTAGCAATTAGCTTACAGAGGATTTTTTTAAAAAAATGCCTAATTAGCAAGATGATATATTGTGCATTAACAAAAGGGAAATTTTTAACAAATATAGGTCATCTTTGAACAAAATTAGCATTCAACAAAATATGCTTTGGATAAGTCTCAACTTTAGGAAACCAAGCCTATAGACTGTAAAACGTGGTAAGATGCTGCCCTCTTCTGCTTATTCCTAAACTCAGTTCTCTCTACAGTGTCCGCAGTGCTTCTAAGCTATCTTTATACTGTGTCACAGATACCTTAGAATTTGTTTTTTAAAAAAAAAAAGTTTGCAACTACACTTGAGGAAGTAGGCTTACACTTAACGTTGACACTGTATGTAGGAAAAGTACATAGGGTATTTTAGCAGACGTGTCCAATATATGTGATGTGTTCTTTTAATTAGGTTATATAAAGCAAAAATCCTGCTACTCAACTCTCTTACAAATGTAATATAGAGGAATTAAAGGATACAGGTGGACTTTAACCTGCACAAGTTTGTCTGATAATGAATTTACCCATTATCTGTTGTGTTCTTTTGATTAACCTGTCCTTTGCGAAGGAGTACAGATTTGCAACATACTGCCAAAGAACTGAGCAGATTTATATCAGAAATTGTAGCCTCTCTGGGTACAGACATACTGCTTTCATTCATAGCGTTAGCAGTGAGTTCTAAGCATCTGGGCTTAATTTTTTTTTCATTTAGAGAGCGAGCGAGCTACTTTCATTTTCATAGGAGAAATAATAGCTTTACGGCTTATAAACTGCCCTTTAGCAAGAGGATATCCTTAATAGAAATGTGCTTGTGCATTTAGTTCAACTCTCCTGTAGACAATATATCAGACATTGAAAATTAAGGGAATGAAGGCTAGAGAAGTCATGAAATAAATTTGTGTGTTACTCTGTCTCTGCATTACAAATTTGGGAATTTGACTCTCTTAGCAGTTCTACAATTCAGATAAAGGTCTAATAAGGATTTCTGTTGTCTGTGATGTAACTGATATAGAAATATAGTGCATTGCTCGGTATTTCAGTTATTAGAAACACCTCTTTTTAGAAGAAAACCTTTTCAGAAAAACCCTCAAAGTAAAATTCTGACACTGGCAAAGACTATTTCACTACCTACCTTCAGAGATACTTCACATTGCAAAAATCGCAATGCTTCATAGGAGACAGAGAATCTGTTCTTGTTATGTTTTTGCTATTACTTATCAAGTTGCATTGTTTCCATCTTAACTTTATCTAAGCTTATGAGAAAGCAGTTACTGCAGAAAATACAAATTGTTTAAATCCATCTTTAAATATAACACCACATTTTCTTCAGCAGTACTTCCAACAAAACACTTATGATTCACAATCCAGTCGGTATGGCTTTTTGTAAACATAGTCTTTCCAGATAATTTGTGACATTTCTGTAATGAATCATCAGGCATGAAAAATGTACATTGTCATAGGCTAACACTGGGAGAAGTCACTGAAGTAATAGGTTATTATTGTGATTGTCATAAAATGGAGGTGGCTAAAGACGACTGTGATTCCATGTATATTCTGACAAGTACATATATTATCATGTGTCATTTCCAGGATGTTGATTCATTAACCTGTGGAAATCCATAGGAAATGTAACATTTATGGCTTGATTGAAATTTAGCTATAAAAACATTTGTTCAGTGACTATTACTATAATTACAGTGCTTCTCTGACTAGTACTGTATAAGTACATCTGTCCCAGTTTTCAACATTACTTAAAAAGCTGATACAACCTCAATTTTAAATCAAGTGCTCCCTTCCAGACTAACAAAAGTGTTTTGGCAGCTGTAGCTGCCAGCACTGAATTACATGCAAGTATGAGAGAAATGGTAAAGGACAGGTGCTTACAATGATGAAATTCTTTTGTGGAAGAATGAAAATCCTTCACAACTTGTTTGCTCAGTACTGGGATGTTTTGGTTTCATGTCTATGATTTAATGAGCAATTACCTTGAAAATTACTGGGGTTTGGATGGCATGTTTGGTATTCCAATAAATGTTTTTGTAAATTGACCATTAAAATTAGCTTAGTTGGACTTTTGAGTTGTGAGGTTTTATCATGCCGTTAATGAAAAATTCATGTTGTTGCTGTTGTTATCTCAACAAAAAAAAAAACAAATGTTTTCCACTTAATGCTGTGGCTATATCCTTGGACATCCCAGACCAAGGCAGAGATTGATACAGCTGATGACAGTTTGGAAAGGAAAAGTAGCACTATTAGCAGACTTATATTTGTTAATTGTTGGTAACTCTACCTGAATTGCATAAACCAGTAGATTTTCACAGTCTAAATATGCAAGTAACATTTTTGTTAAAAAGTTTCTTCCCGTGAGTTTCATGAGCAGTGATTTCTTACATTTCACTTCTATACCGTCATTCTGAATCAAGAGTAATGGAGTCCTCATGCACCCGTTCAGATTGTGGGGAGACAAAGTATGGACACATAACAGAAACAGGTGGCAAGGAACAAATGGTGTGACATGTTCTTTGGTGTCTACTTAGGTAGGAAGGCTGGAAAAACCAGAGGTCTTTTCAGACTGTTCCAGTACCTGCTGACAACTGCTTTGCACAGTAATTTGATACGATTTACAATTTGCTGTTTCTAACAGTTCTCCAGATGCTGTTATCCAATAAAATCAGTATGAACAATATGAATAGTATGAAAAAATAGTAGAAGAGTATTCCCTCATAGAGCTGTATCTCTTGTTGCGTAGAAGCGCTGGGCATTCTTACCAAATTTAATTTTGCTACATATTATTCCATTATAGTGTAATGTACTCAGAAGGGAGATAACTGTAAAAGTTAGTGTGATATCAAAACAAAAGTACAAAATAAAATATACCTCCTTGTTTTAGTGGTCAGTTGTTAATCCTGTGATAGTGATTCAAGCAACCCCTTAGTGACCTTACAGAGCTTGGAGGAGGGGGAGCGGGTGCTTTGGGTGCTGTAGTACTTCCCGCATGGGTTATTTGTAGGACAGGCCTGACAGAGACCCTTCTTATTGCCCCTTCCATTGAGCACCCTTGCACCATAGTAACTGATAGTTTTTCTATGTGTAAGCTATACAAATACCAAATAAAATGTGGTTGTCAAAATTACGGGATGTTAGAAATCTTATTCAAGATTGGAGGCGCTATTCGAGCTCTGAAGTCTGTCGCAGAAATTAAAAAAAAATAATCTTTTTCTCCTGTAGTCAAAGAAAAAGTTTCTTCCTGAAATGTCACCTCCTACATGTTTTCCATGTTAATTGTCCCTTCCTTCTTTAGTTGTGGTCTCAGGACTTTTATTTGTGGCCATACAATGCTACCAAGATGTGTTCCAGTGGCATTGGTGCTGCGCTTGTGTTAGGAATGTAAGAAATACAGCCTGTGTTTTAGTAATGATGGGTTGAAACTGAAAGGTCTCTTGGGATACTAGAAATTTATCAACAGATGGAAATACTTCTTTGGTGGTGTTGGATTTCTGTTGGATGCAAGAGAGAGAATAATAGGAGAGTATGTGCAATCATGACTCAACTTGGTGATGATGTTTCTTCTGGGTATAAACTACTGGCAATACAGATGCATCTTAAACATATACAGATATATAGTACATTTACCTTTTGTTGAGTAACTTGCTGAGATAGGACACGATGTAAATTTAGATACTAGGAAGCTGAGAAATAAATTAAGCAAATTAGCAATAAGATAAATCGAAGTAGTTCTGCTTTGATTGTAGCTAGACTAGTAGAATATTAGCAAGAAGGAAAAGTATGAAATTTGAAAATATACAAAGCCATATTTAATTTGTCTATAAAATGCTTACAAAGTTTCAGAAATGTGGTAAACTGCACTGTTGAAGTTGTGGCTACAGATGCTTTAGAACCTGAATTCCAGTTCTAGACCAACAAACTTTTGTTAACCTTTGAACTCGCTTAGTAGCTGTGTTGCTGAACGGAACAAGTGAACTTTTGAGTTGCAGTGTTTATAGTGGGACAGCTTATTACTACCACATATAGTCTGCTGGTGTTCTGAAGGTATATGTGGAATTGCTGCTTTTACTGGGATTTTACTGTTTGCTCAGAAGTCCTTAGATAGGGAAAAGTATTTAAAAAGACAACTGAGAGTCTTTGGAAAAATACATATAGCTATTGCAATCTTCCCATCCAATGAAGGATGTTCCACAGGACTAAGAGGGTGACAAATCCCTGGCCTATTATGAAGTAGAAAATGTCATAATAGGCAAATACATTAGGATAAATAGTTGTGATCAGTTTTTGCATACGCAGTTGCCAAAAAAGGTTGCTATAGAGAAATGTAATGGGATTGATAGAGCAATCCTTGTTTATTAGCATGGAAATCTAATTCTGACTTTTGTAAAGCTATAAGTTAAAAAAATGGCAGGTACTCTGATATAAAAAGGATGAAGTTACAAGTAGATTGCCTATAGGTTTAGATATGTACTCAACAATTGCTCAATGGGAAATTAATGAATTGAAACATGAAGATGAATGAGATGCAGCATAGAGCTATAGACTTCAGCACGGATCACCAGTCAATGAACTCAACAATAGAAAAAGATATTTCTATTGGTAACTCTAGGATACCAGAAATTTAATTATGTCCAGAGCAGGTAAGAGAGCTTCCATCATAGAAGTAATAAATAGACAGATAGGCAGATGTTTCTTAGCTTGCTGCTGGATCTTAATCCCTTTTAATTCTATTCTCTGTTCCCCTGTGAAGGAGCACAGAGAATACTAAACTCAGTCTGAACATTTCACTTTCATTCTCTGTATATAATGACAAAAATCTCAGATCTTGTTTCCTGTAGGAGTTAGTCTTGAATATCTATTAGTGGATAGTGACATTTCACTCAAAACAAGTTTTTTATAAACTCTCTTCAGCCCTGATATGCCTATTCTACATTCAGATCAGTTACCAGAAATTATTCTGTCCTAATGCGATGTAAATATTTTAATATATTTTACAACACAGCAATAATGGCAGAGGAAAACCCTCAAATTTTCTGTGTCTAAAGATGCAACTCAGGCAGGCAGAAGAGGAAGAGGTTTTACGTTTTTCCTGCTCTCATGCAGGAGAGTGAGTTTGTACACCCTGAACTCTCAGCTGAGCCCTTCCCTTTTCAGGGAGCGGCCAGGGATCCTAGGGATTGCCACTGCTTGTAGATTTAATAGCATTAATAGCATTTAATAATGCTGCTACCTTAACTAAAGCCAAGTGCCAGCTTGTGTTTTAGAATGATAGACATTAGATAAGTGTGCTATAAATTTAGAGTGTATTTCTGTATATAGCTTCCAACATGTCTAAGCTGTTTACATTTGCGGTTTTGACCACAGTTTCGTGACCACAATTGCATTTCTGTATGCACTTTGGAAAATGGCTCTGTATGGGATTTAGCCTGCAGATCTGCCTGTTGCTGTATCACCGCTGGGGAATGTGGGATGTCTGGATCCAACAGGATGCCAGCCTCTCCAAGGCTACCTTTTGGGGTGTCTCGTTTAAAACAGAAGGCACCTCTACTGCAGAATCCAGCTCAGCATTTCTGCAAGGTTTGGCACAATACTGTGAGAAAATACTAGGTCTAGTCAATGTGGATTGTGGATAATGCTCTTAAGATCTGTCTGTCGTCCTAGTTGATAAGGTAGTTATGGGGATGTATAACATTACGTGAGGACACTCAGATATTGCAGTAAGGACAACTGTATAAATATCTAAAAGTTGGATTCTGGAATTGAATTCAGAGATGAAATGTTTAATCAAAGTAAATCACCAGTATTTTGAATGATTATACTGTCATCAAGTATCTGTTGGGACATAGTTGTCTTTTCCAAGACCTCTAAGGGAAGTAAAAAAAATTATCGGTACAGTTTATGCTTGTGGCTACATCACACCATGAACACTCAAGGGATGTTTCAGGACATAACCACAGAAAACATGCAGCACTTGAAACACAGTGCTAATAGTCTGCCAGAGAATCTGCACCCCCAGATATATTGGTGAGAGTAAGGAGAGGCTAATATTTCTGAGTAATGAAAAACACAATAGTTTTTAAAACCATATTGAAGTTTAATATCTCTGGGACTTTACCACATACAGCCTATTTTTTATTGCTATTTTTGGTTTGTTTTTGCCAAGGTCAAATACATCACTGTATATTTACGATGCGAAGCAGAAAAATTGCTTGCATGGATAAAACTTAAGAGAAGCTAAAATATTTGCAAATAAGAAAAGATTGTTTATTTTATTCTAAGTAAATATAAAGGGTTAGCTATCCCAATATCAGCAGTAAATTTGCTTGAACTTCTTACTGAACACAGAAAGAAATATAGGAAAATTATGCAGGGGAGGTAAGAGTAAATCCAAACCATACTTCCTTTTCTTCATGCTGCTAGCTAAATTCACGGTTAAATCCTGCTTGAACTTCTTGGATTAGTTCCTTGAGGTGCAACAAGTAGTTTTCATCATAGAACAAGGAGATTAGTGTGGGTACAAAACTGAAAATAATAAAATTATGGTTGTCTTGAAAAAGGTGAAAAGAATTAGGGACATTAAATGAAAACAGCAAGCATGAGAGTCAAGTCAAATAAAAGGAAATCAATCTATGCACAAGGCATTAGGAAAACCACAGAATTCTTTTTCTTAATTTTAAGTTTTAAGTGATCTTTGCAACAATGCCAGCTTTATAAAAGTGTTTATTAAAAACCAAAGTAGTGATAGCATATGAAAATGAGTTTTACTGTTTCAGAGTACAAAGTACTGCTAATGCCAAAACAGAACAGGGGTGCAACTACTGTAGATTTTCAGGGAAAAATGTTCTCTGTTCAGAGCTGTACATACAAAGCTATAGTAGTTTATAAGAAGCATTAATTAGCCATTCCCTTGAATCTTACATATGTTTTAAAGACGTTTAAATATTTTGTATGTTGTTTACATTTAAATATTTAGTATTCCAGCTGCATAAATGTGACAGTACTGGTTAAAATTGTCAGATTTTATTTGAGAAGATGCATCACTGAAAACAAATTGAACTTTTATCTTTCAAGTAGAAAGTTTGAATACAAATCTTAGTTCTCAGGCAAGAGAAAATATTAATAAACCAAATCCTTGGGAATTTTTTGTGGTGTTCTTCTATATAAGATTTTTCTTTTTCCTTCAGCTTCATATATTGGGGGGATCAAATGAACTGCAGGTTAAATAAAGCTGCTGTCTACTTGTGGTACATTAACCTTGGCTGGCTACCAGACACCCAACAGCCTGGTTGCTCATTACCCCTCCTCAATAGAACAGGAGGAGAAAATAAGATCAAAAAAAAAAAAAAAAAAGCTCAGGGGTAGAAATAAAGACAGAGAGATCACTTGCCAATCACTGTCACAGGCAAAAACAGATTCAGCTTGTGGAAAATTAATATATTGCCAGTTAGGATGGTGAGAAACAAAGACAAATATTCTATGTATAAATAGGAATTTCATACAATTATTTCTTATAGATGTACATATGAATGTGGAAATTATGCTTTAAAAACAGAGCAAATGTGTGTTTTTCTTTCCTTGGGAGACTCAGCAACTTGTAATTTAATCTTGATTTTAGACCTGTTACTGTGAAGTACATAATTTCATACTAAAGTCATGAGTCACAATGACACCAGTCTTTCTAGACTCTCCCTTCCCCCATGAATACTTGCACGTACTCACTGTTGGTGAATACCAAGCAGATTTAATTCAGTACTCCTGCACACAACACACCTTAAGCTATAGAAGAACCAGGATTGTCACAAAAATTTTGCGATGAATATGCCAACTTTGTCCCTTCAAAGAAAAGCATTTGGATAAATGCTTCTCTGAAAACTGTTTCTTACCTCCATGCATTAACATTAGATCCATATATTAACATCTCTACTTCAAATCAATCTAAATCATACCTTTAAAGTTTTGAAATGGCCTTCGAAGTCAACACAAAACGTTGAAAATTTTGCTTGAAGTGTATTGGAACTAAGTTTCATTTATAAAGCTGGTATCAGTACAGACAGGTTAAGAAGGTGTGGAAATACGTATTTAAGAAGGGATGTAAACTAGGTTTACAAGCAAAAGGAAGTTTACATCAAACTACTATATTTTAAGGTTTAAAATATAAACAGACAAAAAAAATCCAAACAAACAAACAACCCCCTCCCCAGCCAAACAAACAAAGAATTAGTTTAAGGATACCAGGCCAGAAATGAAACAAAATAACAAAGATCAAACAAATGAAAACCAGACTGCTTGAATCTCTTGGCAACATAAACGTTTAAGCTACCCAAAAGTACCCAAAAATCTAACAGGTTCTCAGATGTACAAAAATGCCAACATATTTCAAATGGAATATATTTATAATATCATAGTTTTGTCAGCCTGTTCCCTGAATAATTTCCTAAAGAGAAAACAAATCTTAGTCATCAAGATTTTGATAGTGTTTTACCACAAACAGTATTTTGTTTTTAAATCAATTTTACAATCAAGATTCTTTGAAATTTCAAACTGGCCCTGGGCAATGTACTGTTTTGTGATATGCCTCATTCACACGTGTCATGTCCATTCATGTCTTATGATGAGCCATGTTACTGAAATGACATTAAATATTTTCAATATAAATATATTTTACATTTTGAAGGTGAGGGAATGAGTTTGGTTTGTGCTCTCTCAATGTATTTTAAAGTGAGTTAAAAGATGCCAAAGAAAAGAAAGAAAAAAAAAAATCAGAAATTTTGATGTAAAAAAGTTTGTGTTGCCTCCTTCCCTGGTGAACTGACATAAAGCTTACTGTTACTGTTTTGCAGGAATTTTCAATTCCATAAAATTGTGAAGTGACAAATTAATTTTGGTATTTAATCTGTTGTAATAAAGTTCTCACAAAGCACAGAATTATAGAATAACACCAAACATAAAATACAAATTTTCATTTTGAATTATAATTGCAGGTACCTGACAATCCTAAAAGTCAGATGCTGTGATCCGAAAGAAATGCCATCCGGAAAAGCTATGCTGGGCCTAAGAAATTCTTAATGTAATATAGGGTCAAATTGCCAACCCCCTCTTAACGAATTACCTGTTTAGCAAAAGTAAACCTAAATAGTTAGAATAAAGAACTTGCAGTAAGGGGAGGTAACAGGTAGGCAAACGCTGACATAAAGGTAGAGTAGATTGCTGAGACGTGTTCAGTTCCAGGAAGTCTGGGTGCAGTAAGGAGTCTTAGTGCTGATGTGTTGCTCCTTTTTTGTTTTGTTGATGTCCTGCCTGTTAATCTTATCAATTTAATGTAGAATTATCTTTGAAAATTTCTTCAGGTTCAAATTGAAATTTTGACAGAACTTGGCAGATGAACAACACTTAAAGTGAGCAAATTGGCATGAATGAATGTTCATGTATCTGCTGTTCAGAATGTTATACGTAATTAGTAGCAGTGTTTGAGCGTTAAGTTTTATCTATAAACAGTGGGGAAAAACAAGGAACTTGATTGTATAGCAATCTACAGTTATAAAATGTCTTTAAAAAAACTAAGAAATCATCTTTTATTTGATAAGGTCTCTACTAAAAAGCGATTTCCCCCCTCCCTTTAAGTATTTGTTTAGTGGTGTCTCACGGATCTGTGAAAAACAAGGCAGAAAGGGCAGATGTAGCTCATTAGGTGGGGAGGGACGATGCAGGGTAGTGGAGCACTTGAACCCTTTTTGTGATTATGGGTAAGCAACTGGGTCTGAAACCTGGGGAAGACAAGGGTGCCAATGTCACTGAGGTGCTCTCTTCCCTCCCTTGTGTCCTCTGGCAGGTGTGCCTTGGAAGCCTTATGCTTCCAAGCATGAAGCCTTGAAAATCAAAGGAAAGCAGCAACTCTCAGTAGCACCCATGTCTTTTGCTTCCCCACTGTTTAATCAGTGAGTTTCTTGAACAGTAAGTGTCTTAAATAGTTTTTATTTACAGTGTCGACATAGCTAAACAGATTGACGTAACATATAATTTAAGGCTGGAACAACTTAGGTTTGCCCATATTTTAGCAATAGTATATTAAATAGAGTAGTGGTGGTATGATGTGGTCCTGAACAACTGCAGTAATGTGCGTGGTCGTGCATTGGCTTTATTCCAGCACTTCGTTCCAATGAATAAGCTTTTTTCTTGTTCTTGGAAGCTGTGTCACTGAAGCGGTATGTTCAAAGCTTGGTCTGGATGATTTTTCTTCCTTTGCCTTCCTCAATAAAATCTGCTAAAAAGGCTTAAGAACAAAGGGAGGGTTACAGGAAATTATCTAGGCCACCTCCTTTGCTTTTCTTCCCTCTTGTTGGAGGGTGAGGGAATACAAAGCATTATTATGTTATCTCTCTGTTCATTATGAACATATGAATAGAGCAATTTCCTTATTCACACATCTTTACAAATTGCTAGCTTGACTTCCTGTCATTTAAAACTACAAATGTGTTTAACAAAGAAAGTAATGGAATCATAACAATTATTACAGGCATTAGGGTAATATAAAAAGCTCATTGGCTTAATTAAAAGCTGATTACTTTACAAGTAAAGGTCTAGGTTGCATCAGCTAAACAGTACAAGAAGAAAGTACCCAGCAACTTCACAAGATCAATTATAAATTGAGAAAGGTAAGAAAGCTGTCATTATTTTTAGTTTAGTCTTTCAGTTATGATATTTTTGCTTCAGTTTATTTTTCTTATTAAAAAAAAAAACAACCACAAAACAACAAAAAAAAAAGGAACAGCCAAAACCCAACCAGCCAACAACAAACAAACAAAAATACCCCCAAACAACAACAACCATAACAAAACCACACAGAAAACCTTGTGGGAAAGGACTGATCTTCAAAGCAGTAAGCATTCTTAATGTAAATTCTGCAAAACAAAGAAGCAGACACCTGATGTTAAGCACTTACATAGACCTGTCAAAGTCAGTAGAATTAAGTGCTCAAAAATAAAGCATCTGCTTAAGTGCTTGGCTGATTTGGGCTACAATTAAAGATTTAGATCAGCAAGCATAGATATAAACTTAAAAGTTATATGTATTATATTAGTCTTCTAGGAGCCATAAAATTAATGACAATTTGCCTTAGACTGAAATTTTATTAGGTCGTAGTCAAATGATGACAGATCCCAGTGGCACAGTTGCTTGAGGTCATTTCCCAACGCTTCTTTGCCAGGGGCAATTCAGTCTGGAAAGGATTATACAGATTTTATAGAGACAGCATGTCTTACAGGACATATTTGCTGAGCAGTACCGTTCTACCTATAAAAGATAATACCGGGGGGATCAAGACCTCTTTGAGATGACTTTGTTTATTTACTTTCCTGTAAAGGAGGTGTCATTAAGAGTTCACGTTCAATAAGCGTATACAAGTTCTGAATTATGAACACAGGTTGCACAGGAATCTGGATTTTTTTAGTTTTTATTTTTCCTCACAGGCTCAGAATTCTAGAAGTCTGTCTTTAGGTCATTGTGGGCATTCTCTTGCTAAAGATGTTATTGTAAGACTTGGAGAATTCTGAATTGGAGAGCAGCTTTTCTTGCAAATGTGGGACAAGGCAGGCTGGCTTGTATGACAAGCGTGTAACTGTAGGAGTCTAACTAATGTGTGTTACTTTTCTAGACATATAGGTTATATCTGAATGTTTCTGCTTCCTCTTAAAATTATAGCAGGTTACATTACCTTCAGTAGTGGCTAACGTTACATATTCTTTTTTATGTTAAAATGGGCTGTGATAATTTTCAGTTAATATAGAAGTGTGTTAGCTAATGAGTGGAGGAAATAAGTCTTTGAAGGGTTTTGGATTTTTCTGGCAAAGCATATGTTTTGAGGCAACCAAAATAATTTTTGCAGTGAAGGGGACTGTATCAGTAGGAACGTTTAAAACACCAAAATATTTCCAACACAGAGGTTCTTTCTGTTATTACTGCGTGTTCAGGCCATGACTTGCTCTTGGAATCTCATAGGTCTCGGGCAGCCTTTCCCCGCAGCAACTAGTGAGTAACCAAAAAAGGATAAGGAAAGTCACAGACATCTCTGTCTGGTTGATGTCTCAACTTTTATGTCAAAAGAAATATTTCCTTTGAAGATACTTAGGAAGTATTAGTCAAATACTCTTCACTAGGCTGAAAGTATTTCCCACCTTCTGCGGAGTCCAAAACACAATCTGGTTCACTGCAGGGAAAAAACCAAAAAAGGTGTATGTGGTATATACTGCAGGACATGGCAGGGACTCTGTGGCAGAAGGCTACTGATTGCTCATTAGGTGAGAGTGAAACCCTCCTACACCCCGAAGATCACTGTATTTATTCATGTTTTATTTATGTACATGTTCTGAATAAATGCGAATGAAACTTTGCCACTATTTAGAATACTGAATTACAATACTGGACACCTAAGGTATCACTGAAAGTTGTAGTTGAACCATCAAAACCAGAATAATTCAACATTTAAAGTGTTCTGAGTGATTTCCCCTGCTCCCCACCATTCCCTGTCTATGTAAAGTTGTTTCAGTGACCTATGAAATGCTACACACATACACGTTGGCTGTGATAAGCAACTAACTCTTACCCCTGGTATTTATACCATTATAAGACAGTTATAAGATGTTACAGTGACTGCAAAAAGTAAGATAGCTGGATTCAGGGGGAAAAATGTATTTATAATTTGGATAAAAATATACTAATAGCTGTGAATGAACTACAATTTAACTACAACTTAGTAGAACACCTGTCAGTATTTTATCAATTTGCAGTGGGGAAAAAAAAATACTATCAGAACCAAAAAATATAAAATAATATAATGTACCCCTCAAGCAGTCAAAATTCCCTGACTTTTTTCCAGACAAATTCTTCAGTGTTCACACTGAAACCAAAGATAAACAGTCTTGATTTGATTAAATTTATCACTTATGATCTGCTACAGTACTGTGCTGTAATTTTCTGTGAATGTAGTTCAGGAACACATCACATTTTTGAACACTTTTGCAGCATCCACCAGCACAATCGTATTGAAATAATGGTGAAAAATAGCCAGATAGGTCACTCTAATGAATTGTAAGGTGTTTATGGTAATGGAGAATGCACTTTCTTTTCTGTCTAGATGTTAGCTGGACTTCTTTTAAGTAATTTAAAAATTACTTAAAGCAACAGGCACAGATTTTTAAGGAAACATGTATGAATATTCATTTCCTGTACCCAATTAACAGATATTTTTTATTCAGAATAACAAATTTTCTTTTAAGCCAAAAAATCCAAAATGGCAAAGGAAATGCCGAGAAAATAAGTGCTGAGGTCTGAACAGACAGACCCTCTTTAGAAATGTGAAGGAGAAGTTACTCCTTTTACAGTCTTTTTTTCCTGTACGTGTAGGAAGATGCCAGCTGGGTGGTGTGGTGGTGGCTTCCAAACAGCGCGGCAGGAGTGGCAGGTCTGAGAAGTTTGCTTTCCCCTGACTGGTGTTCCTGCTTTCTGTAACCGACCCCTGGCAGCAAACAGAAGGCAGAGTTCGGATAATGTGAAACTGTCTGAGGGTTGGTTTCTTAAGAGCATCCTTCCAATTTGTCAGAAGGTGCTGGGTATGGCAGAAGTGGTACAAAGAATTACTGTTGTGTCACTGTGCTGGGAGAGCTTCCTGAGAGATAATCCGTAGGAAAAAAGCTACTGGAGAAATGAATGGGAGGTTCTTGGCTGGCAAGATCATGGTTTCAGCTGCTTGCTCTAGGTTTTTTCTCTCTCTTCCATGTTAGAATGCATTCCCATTTTAAGAAACTGTACAGTAGAAAATGATGTGTGGTAATCCTTGCAAGCAACTATCGTCGTTGAAATCTTTGTGAGCAAGGAAACAGGTTAAAGGCAGGGAATGGATAACAGGGAAAACATGCACAGGAGTTCCACAAATTTCTCTGCTGTAGCTACTGCGATCTCAAACTTTGCCTACTCTTTCCCCTCTTCCAGTAATTTACAGCCTTCTGGCACCATTACTATATCAACAAACTGCTTTTCACAAATCAACCGAAACAAATGTCCACAAGTATGAAAATTTTCTCAAAAAAACTCAGCAAAGCATAGAAAGAAAAAGTTTCCTTTACTACGCTTGGCCTTTCATTTCAGAGAAGTATTTTCCTTTACTTTGATGTCTGGGGAATTTCCCTTCTAGCTTCCTCCAGTTCTCAGTTGACCTGGATAATTTTGCAGGTCGGGTTTTGGTGAATTTTTTGATCAGTCATCCCTAGGAGAGTGCTCAGATATTGGAGCGATGTAAGATTATTATCTTATTTAGATTAAGATATTGGTCATAAGATACATTTTTATTTACTTTATTTATAATTATATATTAATAAATTTTTATATAATTTTATATTTACTTATTTAATTTACTTCCACATATTAAACCTGATATTCAAACTATGTACTTGTGAAGAGTTGAATCCATACTTGTTTTGGTATGTGGTGTATATATTTGGCAGGTGTATATATGTGAAGGTCTACTGGCAGTAGCCGTCAAAATGGACTGAATAGAATGAGTAGGAGTTAGTCAGAGCTCACAACTGTTGTTTGTGGATGTGTCATTTCCCTTTACTAATTCATCTTTCACTTAAATGGAGTAATAACAATTTATGCTGGTGATGTGGCAGCCCAAAAATGGGGAAAATGTTGTTATCTTTTGAAAAGCAATATTACTTTGAAAAGGAAATATTACTATAATGGCAATTGAAAAGGATTTCCCACAGTTTATTTTTTGTAAAGAATAAATAACTATGGTAAAATGTCTTCTGGAACATGGTGTTTTGTATAATGAATGCCTACTCTTTACTAGCAGTATTAACAGTAGTACTTAAAATTTTGTTGTCAAACTGTTAGCACTGTTGCAGGTATAATGTGAACACCTGGAGTATTCATTATTCTACCTCTTAATATATATAGTTCATAGGAACTTACATAAACTGACATTAAAGTCAGTTTCTGTAATCTGTGATAGCTAAGAAAACATTTCTATTTTCTGTGGAAAAAAGTATGTGATTACCAAACTTAAAATTATGGAGCAATCCATATCAGCTTGCAGTATTCAGAGCTGTTGCTGTTGGTCTTCTGTTGACTTTTTTATGCTTTTCATTTTTCTTTCCCTGAGACGTAAATATCTACAGCCCAGAAATCACTCTCATCAGGCAAATAGTTGCTAACCTATGGTATGAGTACATAACTGCTCTCCTGTTGAGCTGTTTTTTATTTATGTTTATTCCTTAATTGATTACCAGTCTTGGAAATGTCTTGTACAACAGCCAATTCTGCCAAAATTCATAAGCAAATTAGCTTACTATCAGCATTTGGAAAAACTGCTGTTTAATGATTTTGGCACCTGAAACAAATAGTCATGAAAAGAATTGTTTTGCAATAAGGAGACTATGAGAAGAAATAATAAGGAAAGAAAAATGAGTATGTATTTAAGGTCACCTTTACACTCCCTAGATTTTGCAGTGCAGAATACTTAATGCTCCGTAATGTATTTCCTATGACATTACTCCTTATGTCTTCCTATAGCTAAAGCCTTTTACAAGTGAAATTCATTGGCTCTTCAGCATACAGAAGTTAAAGGCTGGACACTATATGAAGAGTCATTTTTAAACCCTGGCCTGTCTTCGGCGTAAAACACAGAAATGGCGTCAGTACCTCTGACAAAGCCCTCACTTCTCCACTGTTCTTTATTTTGCCAGACGATGAGCGATACCTACAGCTCTTGTACCTGTTGTAATGACAGCTGCCTGGCTGCTGCTTTCTGGGGTGAGGGAGTTGAGTGGGACAGATCAGGCATTAAATCTAGTCAAATAATATGCAAGACGGCAGCTACAGGTTCTTTAGAAGAGATCCGCTGCAGGGGTACCAAACAGCCAAATCCATTAAATCCAAGGAAGTGTCACACAGGATTGGAAAATTGTCTTTCCTAACTGCCCATCGATGGCTGCCTGTTAGGGACAGAATGACACAGAGCCTTGCTCTGCTGGGGGAAGACTATTCCAATGTTCTTACACTGGATTCCACAGATTATAATTTCGTGGCTGTTAGGTTAACAGAATAATCTTTCGGAGTCTAAAATCTGCTTTCTATTTCAAGGTAGGATTCCTGGGCAGAGGGTATTCTTTCTTTTCTTTGGGCAATCTTTCCTTATAAACAATTTTATTTGGAAAAGAGAACAAAGGCTTTCAGGTGAAAAATAGAACAAGCTTTCAGGTGAAGTCTTCCTTCAGATCTTGAATAAAGGAAGCAAACTTCAAAGATAAATATAAGTTGAATTTAGCTGCATTACTTTATAAATGATTTAGCTTTACAAACTTTAGTAGGTCATTTGAAGAACAATATCTACCTCTGCTGTTTGTAAGAGAACCTTAAAAATAATTTAGTGTTTTTGTGATTACAGACTATTTAGGATTTCTTCAATTTTTATTCTACAGATACAGTTTTTTCAAAAGTTTTGTGAGAAAGAATTGCTAAAACTAAACAGAAGTATTCAAAAGCTGGCTTTTTTTCCCCAGTGTTTTGTTTTTTGTTTTGTTTTGTTCCAAGAACAGAAGGTTGCAGGAGTGACAAAAGTGTTAATGTCTATCAGCAGAATGCCAAAATCTTGAAGACTGTTTGTGACAGATGGATACTACTTCAGCTACAACTGCAAAAATACCTTTGGTCCCTGAGATAAATCTGATTGTATGGTGGCATAACAAACTTAATACTAATACTGCTCTATCATTGTGATTGAAGGAGGAATAGGAGTCTGGCATTTGGAAGTTTTAAAAAAATGTTTTATAAGTGTCAGTGTGAAAAGAAACTTTGTTCATTTTTCTAAGCAGTTATGGGTAAGAAAGATTTTTTTTTTTCCTGTCCTGATGGCCTACCTTCTTCCATATTTTCTACAGTTAAATCTATATTGTAATCGATTTTAAAATAATATGGGTTAAACATCCTAGTTAATATTACCTTTATGTTTATGTAGAATTCAAAAAAACTTTTAAATAATCCATTACGAAAGCTTATGTTTAAATGCCTGACCTTTTTTATTATAAAACCTAATGTTTTATAATAAAAGTAAAAAAATCTTTATCGGACACTTCATAGTCCATTAGAAAAAAATTAAGAGGAGAAAAACAGTGTCCCCTGGACACTTATTCATCTTTAATTTATAATAATTAAAAAATTCTTGATAAAAAGTCTGAAAATCAGTTTTCAAAGCAAAAGAATACTACCATTGTGCTGATTTCGTTCCTTTTAAGGAATGGATCTGTGGCCCCTCCAGAAGGTGTTTCAGAGCATGAGTCATGTTAAAAGCTCAGTGTAATAGCTAATCCATTGACAGCTTTGTTACTGTAGAAATGAAGCCCAAAAGCTACACATTTTAAAATTCATGTGAACAATTTGTCTGACTATAAGGAACCTAGCTATTGTGTAATTGTTAGGAACTAACATGCAAATGTCTCTTTTTATTAGTTTTCTGTGTCTGGTGGGTAGTCCTTCAACAAACATGTCTATTCTTATAAACTGAGCATCATTCATGTTCAGAATTTGAAACAGATTTTGAGAATAATTCCTTGGATTTTAGTTTCAAAATTCACAACAGTAAAGCTTGTTCTCTTTTGTATCCACTGTGAATACAATGTCATCATCAATAACATAGCTCCAAATTACCCAAACAAGAAGCAGAACCCTCCTGAATCAGAACATGATGTTTTAGCTCAGCTCTGCGTGTGCCATCAGGCACGCAAGTGTCATGCGTCGTTCTCTTAGCACAGTCCTAACCCAGAACGTCTTTGAGATGTTACTGTGACTTTACCATAGAATCAGGTTATCGTTTAGGTTGGAAAAGACCATTGAGATCAAGTCCACTTGAACTGAGCTGCCAAGCCTAACACTAACCCATGTCCCTAGGCACTGCAACAACGCCTTTTTAAACACCCCAGGGATGGTGATTCCCCCCCTCCCTGGGCAGCCTGCCCTGATGCTTGACCACTCTTTCAGTGAGGAAATTTTTCCTAATATCTAATGTAACCCTCCCCTGGTGCCGCTTGTGGCTGTTTCCTCTTGTGCTGTCCCTAGTTATCTGGGAGAAGAGACCGACCCCCACCCACCTGCAACATCCTTCCAGTAGCTGTAGACAGCAAAGTCCCCCTGGAGCCTCCAGACTGAACGCTCAGTTCCCTGAACGCCCTTCGTTCCCTGAACGCTCTCAGTTCCCTGAACGCCCTCAGTTCCCGCAGCTGCTTCTCATAAGACCTGTGCTCCAGCACCTTCCCCAGCTCCGTGCCCACCTCTGGACGTGCTACAGCACTTCTCCATCCCTCTTGAAGTGAGGGACCCCAAACCAAGCACAGTATTCAGTGTGTGGCCTCACCAATACAGAGCACTTTAGATTGCTTTTACCATAATAAAGGTCTCTGCCTGTTGTAGCTCAGGTTGTAATAATGTGTGTGTGCGTGTGTGTGGACTCACTTTTGCCAAAACCACATTTCTGAGCAGTTGTAGCGTTCCTGTACCGTTGTGGCACGCTGTAGAAAACCTGCATAACTCAGCTGGCTGATACGACTTCTCCAGGGGAGATATAATGAACTGGCCTATGCCATATCCAGACCTGTGTGGAAGTAGATCAGCATCATTACATTTTCACTGAATTCTAGACATAAATACATAAAATTAAATAGGTTAAAATTATATCTGGTTATCGTTGTATTTCCTATGTGTGCATATATGCTGAATTAGAGTGGGAAGGGGAGGAAATATAAAAAATAATTATACAAAAAAGCCACAGTCCTTTTGTCTCAGCTAAATGCCCAACACTTTTGATGCTAGGGACTCTATTGCAGTTAACTGTAAACCACATTTAATGCCTTAGGAAATAAAATGTGTTTAAATATTACGGTGGTAAAATCTATCTAGGTTATTATGAGAAATAAAACAGCTATATTTTTGGCAGTAATTTTTTTTAAGGATTTCAGTAAAAATAAATGGGAATACAAAAATAATAAATGAGCAAGCAGTGGTTTAATCACTTTGTAAGTTGCTAGAATGATCTTTGAATAAGGATAATTTCACTAATTCAGCTGTATCAGCTACTATAGGGAAATTAGTGTTGCTGATCAAGCAATTCTAACAGTCCTCCCACCCCCTGAATCTGAAACCTTCCAAATGTCTTTACATTACTTGCATAACCTCTTGAACAACTGGCACTTTTACCATCATGTTTCAACACTAAACACTAGTGAACTTTTTCATGGTCAGAGAAGGCAGCAGTGGTATTGCCACTGGTCGTGAGGACCATGGGGTGGGAAAGCGAGGGGAGGGATGAGGGATCGGGGCTGTCACAGGGTAGGGCTCATGGATAGCGTGTGCAGAGCTAAAGGAGTCCAAGTAGTGAAAATTCATCCTCAGAAAATCTGAGCTTTGTTTTTTATCAGTCTATTTCTGGAGCTTTGGGGGAGCAAAAGAAATGTTTACTGTAGTTTTGCAAAGCTACATGAGCAATACTCTGCCATCTGGGAAATAAAAGACCCACAAAACAGCAAGCGTGCCTGCAGCAACTGGTCACCCTGATAAGAGGCACTGGTACAAAAAGCAAAGAGGAAAAATCGTGGTTTGAAAACAGCTTTGATGGGAAAGATCTCTACTCGCAGTCCCATGTGCCTTTCATATTCCCCGAGACATGAAGGGGTGGCTTTATAGTGATTGGTGCTGGCAGGGGGGACCCATTTAAGTGAAGAGTGCAGAACCATGGCTGGGTACCCCCTGTCAGAGGTCCCCATTCGCTGGGTGGAGGAGATGGGCTGGAGGAGCAGGTGCTGAGGAGCAGCTGAGCATCGGTTGCAGCCGTCTGTCTGTACGGAGATGACACTGAGGTGGCTCGTCCCCAGGCCCCGCTCAGTCACGGTCAGGAGTGCATGCAGCGCTGAACTTGGCTGAGGCTGCTCTCAGATGGTTATTTACCTGCGAAGTTTGCTGCTACTCGCAGGAAACTATTAGCTAGACAAAATACTCTAAATCATGCAGTCCTGCTCAGCCCTGTCTTAGCCTTTCCTGGACGATGTTGCAACTTGTTGTGAACTAGATCTGTCTTTGTTGGGGAAAAGAAGTTATATAAAACATACATTAAAGAAAACCAAAAACCAATAGCACACACCACACCCTGAAACCTCTCCCAAAACTCCAAACCTATCTCCCTTTCCTCCAAAAGAAAAAATGCAGAAAAAAGAAAGCTGCATTTCTGAACCATAATGTCTAGAGGAATGCTGATATAACTGCAAGTCTCAGTATGAGTCATGTTACGTATTTTGCTGTGTTCGATTTTCATTTTTATATATGGCATTTTCCAACCTTACATATGTATATATACGTACATATATTTTCCAGATATAAAACATCCGATATTTGCTTCTTGAGAACCAGCTAGAATTCTTTAACTTTTGCTTCTTATTCTTTCCAGTGTCTCTTTTTAAACCAACTGATGTGAACATACTGTTTTCTAATTTAATCCTTTGTTATTTACTGTGCATATTGCAATGTTTTGGGTTGTTTTGGGTTTTGCTGGGGTTTTTGGTGTTTGGGTTTCTTTGGCAGGTTATTTTTGGCGGTGGTGGTTTTTGGGTTTTTTTTGGTTAGGTGTTTTAGTGGTGTTTTTTTGTTTGTTTGTTTTTTGGTTTGTTTGTTTGTTTGTTTTTAATAGCTGTATTTTTCCAACACAGCCATCATACTGCCTTATTCTGATACTCTTGACACTCCTAAGTGTCTGCCCTCTTCCCTAGGCTGACATTTCTGTGGAACTGAATGCAAATTCATGTGCTATCAGCGTCAATGCTAAGTAAATACATATCTAAAATCTAGTTCTCTGCTGGCAAACAGCAGTGCTGATAGACCTGGTACCTCCTCCTCATCATTGTGTCTGGTGGCATGATTGATGTTTAGGGAGAACAGTGTAGCGTAAATGTTTTTTCTGTCAAGTTGTTGATACTGTATTATTTTGGGCAGGAAAGCAGAAGGGTTTATCTCATTTGTTATTTATTTGTTTATAGTCCTTTTGTTTCCTACCTTTTATGAACTTGAGTTCAGAATCTTTTTCTCTGTGGATTTGAAAAGCAATTATCTTTGTAAAACGGCTAGGTGTTTCACATGGATGAAAATCTAACACTTGCTTTTGAAACACAATGATCAACAAACGAGGACACCAAGATGTATGTTCAGCAGGAAAGGAGATTGTCACCCACATGAAAGGACGAACTTAAAATACAACAACAAAAAAAGCAGAATCACCTACTACTGTTTAGGCAATGAATTCACCTGCGTATCTCCATCATACTACTTTTTGTTAGAAACTTTTTGTGGCCAATGAATAGTAGGATCAGGGAGGGGAAGGGGCTTCCTGTGTCAAGATTTTTTCTCCATGCAAGTAGATGGGTAAGACTGCCTTATCTTATTTTAAGGTATTATACTTCTAGGACTTAACTGATGTTGAAAAAAATAGTAGTGAAGCCCTATATTTTCAATGCATAAAAATATTTCTTCATGTATTTCATATTATGCAGAATGACAACTGCCTCAGAGTCATTAAGAAGTAAAACTTTGCATTACAGTGCTTTCTGAGATGGCATAGCTCCCTGCTGTTATTAATGCTTTTAACAAATATGACAAAACCCACTTCTCTGAGATGCGTGCTGTCAGTGAGACCCTCAGACTCATAGGGAAAGGCTCAGGACAACCTGCGGTTCACCTGGGCCGTGCCACAATTGGAGACCAGCATATGCTGGGGCAGATCCCTTCCTCTGCCTCCAAAGTAACAATCTGAAGAGATTTCAGAACTTTAAAAATACTTTTTCTCATTTATGCTTAATTTTTTCATTGATAATAAGGGTCCAGATTGCAAGATCTGTATTCTTCAGACTGTCTCTATAATTTACCTTACTTTTTAAGGAATTAATTTTCTTTTGTTATAAGGATGGTATATCTTCTTATTAACCTGTTGCTTTCTCTGTAACTCCAATATTATTAGAATAAGGACTATATCTATTAATCATAACTATATATCATGATATATGATAGTATGGGATAGGGATAAGGGATAGTTTGGAACCTGTTTCCTCTGGTCTTTTCATAACTTTTTATAAAAAGTCTGGCAACTGAGTTAATAAAAAAAAGTGCTGAGCTGTAGTGAGTCATTCAGCTAGGTATTTAGTATGTAGGGAAGTCATTGTTTTGTACTGGTTTTCAGAACAGAGTAGTCAAGTTGTCTTAAAATGCTCAGTATTTTAGTTTTCAAGGTTAGTGTACTGACAATAGCTTACTAAAAAATCACACTATATATTTTTCAAAAATAATTATACTGAGAATGATATAGTCTCATGAATTTCAAGTCATTTTTACACGTTTTTGTAATATATTATGTAACTTTATATAACTTACCATGCACCCTTATTTTAAAGAGGATTACTATTCAACCAAGAGAGTAATTTTTATTTCTTAATAGGTGATACTAATACATGTGTTTCAGTAACATTCAGATTATTTTTGGAGAAAAGTAACTGTGTATTTGTGCCTGCATTTTGTGGCACTATGAAGCAGCACAACCTGTGACTGGTATTACTTATTCACAGAAGGAATCAAATACTCAAGAAGAGGTTTACACCTATCATAGATATATGAATAGAATCAAAAGGTTAGATACCTGAAGTTCATGGTGATATAAAACTGGCTTATTCCCACTGTCACATGCCTTAGTACTAATGCCAGAGATAGTAGCTGGGTGTGAGTTTGCAGCACTGTCCTGGTTTCAGTTGGGATAAAGTTAATTTTATTTTCAGTGGCTGGTGCAGTGCTGTGTTTTGGCTTTGGTGCAAAACCAGTGTTGATAATGTGCTGATATTTTCAGGTGTTGCTACATAATGTTTATACTAAGTCAGGGACTTTTCAGTTGTTTAGGCCCTGCCACCAGGAGGGCTGGAGGGGTACAAGAAATTGGGGGGGGGGGGGAACACGACACAGCCAGGACAGCTGACCCCAACTAGCCAAAGGGCTGTTCCATACCACATGACATCAAGCTGAGTATGTATAAGCTGGGGGAAGAAGGAAGCAGAGGGATGTTCAGCATTATGGCATTTGTCTTGGATATAAACTGGAGGGAGTTGGCCGGGAGCAGCGGACAGTTGCTCAGGGACCAGTTGGGCACCGGTCAGTGGGTGGTGAGAAATTGCATTGTGCAGCACTTGTTTTTTTTTCTTTTGGATTTTATTCTTCTCTCCCTCTTTCTTCTTTTTATTACAATGAATATTTTGACCATCTGACAGCTAACATGGGGAGAAAGAGGTGGTGACAGATTCAGCTGTTCCTATTTTTACATTACATTATTTCAATTATTAGATTCTTATTTCAACCCATGAGTTTTACCTTTTCCCCCAATTCTCCTCCCCATCCTACTGGGACAGGGGAGACTGAGCGAGCAGTTCTGTGGTACTGAGTTGGAGTTAAACGACAACGAGCATTTTGTCTTCTGAGACATAAGAATTGTATTAAAAACTGTTGGATGACTTGCTAGCCATCATTTTTGTTCTGCAATGGCTCAGCATTCTTCTTAGTGATGATACAGAAGAAATTACTGTCTTTGATATAGCCTTTGGTTTTGCAGTGATTCTCCTGGACAAGTAAAAACTTTATGTTATAAGAAGGGAAAAATTCCTCCTCCCTGCAATATTTTCATATGTTTTGTCTTAGTAAATCCTTAATTCTTTGTGTGGCTTGTGTAGATCAGATAAACATCCAAAGTATATGGCAATAACTAATTAGACAGTGACAAAGGAAAACATGTCTGTGAGTTCACAGAGCTCAATTTCTTAACTGGTTCATGGGTTTTAGTCAATGGAAGAGCATAAAAGGATTTTTCAAGGGTTTTTTTTAGATATAGTTCTATAAATAATGCCTTTATTGCTACAAATGGCACACAGTGCCATGCGAAAAGGCATTTAGACTCGTGTAAAATACATGGCCTAGGAGAAAAGCAATCTGTGTGTTCTATGGAAAAAATGACAGGAAGCTTAATGTAAAATTCTGTTCTCACAAGGGCAAAAAAGAACAAAAAATGCATTTTCTTTACCAAACCTAAATTTTTGTGAGACAATTTTGATTTTGTGGCAAGTCAAAATTGTTCTATCTATGAGACATATTGAAGGTAGCTGGGAGACAATAAAATGGCAGGTTAATGTTTGAGGGAAAATGTCATCCATATAAAACAAAGCGTGCAAATGGGAACTATCGCATCTGAGGCTTTAGTAAATCAAATTCATGAAAGGTCATATTGTAGAAATTCTGAATACAGATCTATATCTCATCAGAATCTCAGCATAAAATTAAGAATGAATATGGAATAAAACATAACAGTCTCCAGATATAACTCATTTAGGTATAGTTCACTGAAAAATACACCTCAGGAACAATCTAGAGGAGCAAAATTTTTGATCACTTGGACAGGGGGTCCAGACTGTAGTTCCAAAAGGCAAAGGAAGTAGAAAACTGTGTTATTCAAGACTATTTAGCTTCTTAGTTTGTGAAGTCTGTAAACATGAATTCTTCTGTCAAGACTAAGATTTGGTTACAGTATTTTCTGGAAGTACAGTGTCAATATGTTAAATTTTTGGATCCAGTTAAGTGAAAGTCACTGTACCTTGGATTAAGATGGAGACATGGGCTAAATTCTGAGATAATTTGTGGAGCACTTCAGTAAAACTGTAGAAAAGATGTAACAGAACATCTAAATTAACAAAAATTACCATTGGTGAGTCACATCACGCAGCAGAGAGGCGCTTGAGTTAGCTTTTGGGCTCTCCTTTAAAGCCCACAGAGAGAAGCCTGAAAATCCAGGGACTTCAGAATTTTAGTCACATACTGAAGAAGCTTTATAAATTGAGATTGAACTTCCCTTTATTTAAAATATGTTTTTCTAAATAAAAGACTGTATAGATATTATGATGTTGTTCACTGTCTTCAATTTTTAATCTACAGGACATGAAAATTAAAGGGAGGATTGAAAATAAAACTACAGTGAAAAAATAAAAGCATTAACCAAAAGCCGAACAAATGCAATTAATTCTTTACTTTCTCAATTAGAATAAATCCAGCAATATACCGAAGTAATAATTTTAGTTAATAGTATGGCTGTAGAATGGCTTCACTTTGATGTTTTTTCATTGCAAATTGACAATCATTTAAGAGATAAGTGGCACTTAAATAGGGACAGCTGGATCTGTCACCACCTCTTCCTCCCGTGTTAGCTGTCAGCTGGTCAAAATCTTATTCTTGTTTCTTCATTTCATATGCTTATGAAACATTGTACAGCGTTCACTGGTGCTTTAGAGTGTGGTGTTTAAAAAAAAAAAAAGGAATGACTTTGCAAAAGGTATTAATGACTTTAGGACTGGGAAAACAGTGTGTGTGGGTGAAGGGACTAGAGCAGAAACATTGTGTTTCACAGGGCACAAAAAACTGTTGGGTCCTTCAGGTCAAGTCTGTCAGTTCCCATCTCCACGAAAAGAATGCTGTAAGTTGCTGTATTATAGCAGGCAATGTTATTGAGGGAATGATTGTGAACTTGTGATACCCTCGTAGGTACACTTGTCTCCTGCATGGGATTTGCTCCTGCAGGTCTTTGTTATAGGTCAAAGATTTTATCAGCTCCCCCCACCCCCTCAGATTGTAGTCAGTTTAGTTAAGTCTCTGTGGCTTGTTGGATTATGGATATCCTATAGCTAGGACATTTCAGTTTAAAATCTGCTGTGAATACAAAAAGTAATTTCTTTTCATTAATCCAAAAAATACTAATTTAAACAAATTAGTATCTCAAGAATAATAAGCTGACTGTTACAGGGAAGATAAATTCCTGATACTGGTTTCAAATTTTTAAAGTATACCACAACAAAAATAGAGTAAAGTAGGAATTCTTTAATGCCAATAAACAAACTAAAATCTAAGTGAATGTATTCAGTGACAATTCTGACAACTGCATTAAAATTCGCTGTTAGTCATCATTGCTTCTCCCAGCCCTGGATCATTTTATTGCTCAAGCAACTTCAAGGCACTGCAGAGCATCTGAGGGAATG
Organism: Microhierax caerulescens; assembly: GCA_035590215.1. Lineage (NCBI taxonomy): Eukaryota > Metazoa > Chordata > Aves > Falconiformes > Falconidae > Microhierax > Microhierax caerulescens. The sequence goes on from JAVJGJ010000034.1 coordinate 20,279,832, forward strand.
GAGGAGATTGGTTTTGTTTGGGGGGGGGTTTGAGGATTTTTCAAGGTCAAAATAATAATGTTTCATTAATTGTTTCTGCTACCATTAATCAGTTCGTATTCTTTCCATACCTTCTGGGTTGTTAATTTATTTCTTGAGATAAATGCTGAATGGGACAGTAAAACAATAAGAGAGATTTTTATGTGGTTGGTGTATACAATATAGACTGGACAAGCGAGAAGAAAAGGGGTCTGGATTAGAACCTACACAGTGCCTATGGCCACAAGCTTAATGCCAACAACATACTGTCATAGTGCGTGGGGGCTGAGCAGGGGTACACCCCTCCCAGTGAGAGGTCATCTGCACTGTAGGTAGTATACTAGCCTACTATATGTGTGTATATATACACATACCTTTACACTCACCTAGTAGTCAGTATATAGGCTAGGAAGGTTGGGTGATAGTTGGCTATTGCTATATGTATATGACATACAGCAGAATCATGACAGCTTTAACATGCTGCTATGTAAAGGGAAAAGATAGTGTTGTGTGCTGAGACTCTGCAGTAAAATACCTCCCAGGGCAGTACTTTAAATATTTCTCATCTGTGAGAGGAGCTGATTGGGTTGAAACACATCAGAAATTTATGTAGAGACCTTAAACTCATCATGGTGTAGATTTCATCAATATATAAAACCAGCCTGCACATCAATGTGTTACATATATGCTCCTTTAGGTTCATCTGTAGCCATTTCAGTAAGGATCCAGTGCAGACTTAGTTTGCTAATTCCTCTGGGAAGGTTAGATACTTATTAAAGAGCTCAGAATTACCTTTTCCACATGTATGTTCTGTGTAATTTTCCTGTCCGTATTGCATCTGGAGGCATAATTTGTGAGGTTGAATCATAGAGAAATGCAAAATTTGTGCTTTTTTTGTACCACCTGAAGCTTTCTGGAATTGCACAAAAACTATTTTAAATGAAATTGTTATATTTTTAACTTTATAGAGAGCTAGAGCTGTGATTTCCCTAGATACCCATAAACTGCATAGATTTTCATTACTTTTTTTTAACCTTCCTTTGGGCCTTTTGTGCTACTCCACTTTCGGTTTGTTGATGCTCAGCTTCTTTTAAAAGGGTATATCCGAATAAATACAAGTTTAATAAAGGACAGAGGGTGTAATGGGACTCGCTGGGTCATAGAGCTTGGTTTCCTGCAATTGCAGGCAACCAGACCATAGAAATATATTCATAAATTGTGCTTGTTTTCAAGTTTTTGGCTGCTGTTTTTACCACTGCTACTTGTGTTAAGAAGCTGTTAACATTCTTAAAATCCTTACTGCTTGGAACTGTTTACCAATTTCTGTTAACAAACAGCCAGCTTCTGTACATGAGTCTTTCTTTTTCCATTTAGTTGAAGTCAAGCTAAAAGAAATGTCAATATATTCAGTTTCCAGCCTTTATTTAGGGAAGATGCACTTACAAATTTCGTCTAAGATACAAAATATATGTGACTATCTGCTATGATTAAAAATTACTTGATTTTGATGATTAGTGGCCATAATCATAAGGTTTGACCAGGCTTGTCAAAAGAGAATTAGTATTTCTCTGTCTTGCTGGGATACTTCTTAAAAATGTGTTTGTGAGATTCAGTAGATTCCCCAGAACATAGTAGAAAAGTTACACTGGAAAACACGGATAGTTTGTAACAGTGAAATCAGCTGAAGCTCATCGTGCTTTACATAGCATGCATTAATAATAAGCATGGTAGAAGGGGCCTCGAGGCAAAGAGGTAAAAATGGACGCACCAAATTTCGATATAAAATTGTGTTGAGTTAAGAGTCATGTCTCTGGAAGGGCTTCCATTCAGCCCCTGCAGACCCCCCATATAAATTTCCACGTGGCCGGGGAAAGAGGTGTTTGTTTTGTCCTCTTGTAACTTTGTAATCATAGTCAAATCCCAGCACACCGTGAGGTTTGGTTCTGCCGATGCATTTTAAAACATTTCCTCTCCTCCCCACGGGTCACACGTCGAAGTTTCTGTAAATTAGTAATGGTAACCAATATTCAGTTGACTTAGATATCTCAGTCAACTGAGTTTAAATTTTCTTGGTTAAACCAGGAACTGTTTTTCTTCCTAGTTTATACCTCTTGGATATCAATTTTGTATCTCAAGTGGTTTATAGGCCATACAGTAATTCATTCAAATTTAAATGCACGTTTGGGTGATTTCAACTTATTAGTTTAGTTCATAAAAGAAAACTAAACTCTTTATTAAATAGTAGAATAGAAATATATTGTGAAACCAGACGAGTATTATATATGGTTAAAAAAATTAACAGGGTGTTTTTCTTAACTGGTATGTAGTCCTAATAATTGCAATGAAGAAAAGCGGGATATTTCTGTGAAAAATGCTTTCAAGATTGGAAACCTTGAGGGATTTAATCTTTCATCCTCAAAACTTTCCTACTATAAACACATTAACTTTGTAAAGAGTTTGCTGTATAAAGGAGTTACCATTCTGACAAAGAACCTTGAAAAACTCACAAGAATTTCTGATGAAAGCATGTTAAAATATTTGATGTAGATAAATAACACACATGCATATTCATGTTTAAAGTTATTGCAAAAGTTTGATAAGACAGTAGTGAAAACAAATAATTGGTTCAAGGTACAATTACTGTGGCAAAAGAAGAATAAACTTCAAGATGAAATAAGTGCAGTAACAATAAAAATTAACTTTTCTGGGGAATACTGGTAGGGTCAGTGGCATAAACACAGTTACCACCTATTTATTTCTTAATCTCTCAGCTGTTTTTTTGAGATATTTGACCATTTTTAAGTTTATCTGTAGCTTTTACCTGCATTTTGTCATCATGACTAGGAAGGTACTGGCTTTGAACAGAAATAATATGCCTTCTATCAAAGTGAAAGATGCCACATTTGTTGTTGTTATCCTCTTGACTTTCTTGTCATCATGCCCTCTCAAAAGACACCTTTTTTATGCTCATCTTAATTACAGTAAAGATGCAAATTCTGCATAAACTCTCACAGTGAGAATCTTTTCAAGACAGCAGCAACATGTTTTTATGTGTTTGTAATAAAACTGGGACTGCAAGTTCTTTCATCTGCACATTCTGAAATACAAAACACAAACAATTCCTCATCCTCCATCAAAAGAAACGGAATAGTGATTGAGTACTCTGAAATAATGATTTCTCCTACCTTTAGTTCATATTCTTATGCCCTGTGTTATTAGGCTGTTTTATGATGTAACCTTAAAAAATGCTTTTAAATGTCCCTTTTAAAAAGCACCTCCAAATTCAGTATGTCCTTAGGGAGCAGTGGATGAAAGTGGAAACAGTCAATACTACTATACAGATTCTTCAGTTGGAAAGTTCTACAACATGCTCCATTCCTTTTAGTCTGTCTCATCTGCCCTTGCAACGTGCCAAGCGAATTGCTGCTGTAAATAAAAGCACCTGCTGATGAACAGTACCAATTTAAAGTGGACATTATTTTAAGTAATACCTTAAATAACTTAAGTAAAGTACTCATCAGCTTTAAGCTGATGTTTTTGAAGAATATGGTCCTGGATAATTTTTTACAAAAAGATTTTGAAAGGTGAGGTGCAGCACAAGCAGTTAGACGTAGCAGATGGATGAGTATTAATACAAATCTTTGTGCTGGATATCACTGCTTTGAATATTAGTTTTGTACTTGTAAATACTATTCATAGCTGGTGAAGAAAAACAAATGCAGTGGCATATGTACTGATCATCTACATTGCTATTACCAGTGATCTTTGTATGCATGGAATTGAATAAATTACAGTAACACGGTTTCGCATATGGCACAAAACATTTCGATATGATTTGGAGATGTATGCCTTCTGTAGCTATGCAGTGTGTCATGCACAGTCTTTTAAACTATTGAATGTCATACCAATCTCGGTCCTTAAAAATATTTTTTTTTTGTTCGATATTTGCAATATTGGTTCACAGCAACCATTCCTTGTCGTTTAGTCTCCTGCTACCGCCTATAGAGCTACCTCTAAGTTTGCATGAAAGCTAGACATCTCTGTATGCTCCCATATACGTGATATTTGGACTTGAAGGGGGCAGGAAAAAGACAAAAGTGCAGGTTTAAAAACTCAATTGCTTCAAATCAAACAGTTGATATTTTTCAAACTTTTTTGTTTTAAATTATACCTTATAATAATACATTATTTTAGAATAGATGTAATATTATACAGTGCTAGACTGGGGAGAATTCAGCTCCACTGAAGAAATATGTTAACTAATACTAAAGTAAGATGAGCTTTATCAGAAAAGTCAGTGTTTAGTATCTCAGAGGAAAATCTATGATTTACCATTCTCTTAGTTTCATTCAAATCAGAAGGTTTTGTCTGTAACAACAGGTGTAATAGATGTGTGCATGCACATGTTCCACATTTATGGTAGTTGAAAAACATAAAACAGCATTCTTAATTTTCACTTACATAAATTTACAGAGACATTAATATATGTAGAAACTTATTTCATGAACCTTAATTTGATGCCTCTGTCTAGATGAATATGCCTAAAAGATACATTATCTAGGTTATTTGGAAAGTCTGGAAACTTGATTCATTACAGGACCAATGAACTTAAGTGTTACTGGGTTACTATTACTATGCAGAACCTGAACACGCAAGATTTTTCAAAAGTCACTGACTGTTACATATATAATATTAATACACCAATGCCTGCAAAGCACATAAAATCCTGTATATGAGCTGTGAAGCATTTATTACTTTAGCATACATATTTTCCTGCTTTTTGCATCTTTCTTCTCTGCCTTTTGTGCTTACAAGCATGTAGGAGCATATGTTGGGAAGAAGGGATAATTTTTGTATCTCACTGTATAACTTGAAGGAAATAGCTGTATCATATTTTCTTTATTTTTCAAGAAGGCTTAGTGCTCTAGATTACTACCAAATGTCAATGTAATCACTAGTTCTAACAGAATTGATCAGCTCAATTTTCTCAACTATAAATTAAAAAACAAACAAACAAACCCTCACTATAAAACTAACGCACTTAGATGCTCCTCATTATTTATTTGGATTGTTTCATGCATGACTGTTCAGCATATGTCAATGTAAATCTGAACTCTAATGATATTTTCAGTGTAATTTTCAAAATACTGTGCTTTGTTCCATGTGCTTCTTAGAACAAATTGCGACAACCTCTCCTTAATACCAGAAGTGCATCTTTAATCTTCTTTTCTACTCTCACAAAACCAAGAAAACATTATTGTTTTGAGAAAATAAAGAAGTCAACAATTTAACAACTTCAGCCTTAGCAGATTGGCATATACTGTCTGTATGTGGCTTCACCGTTAGTTCATTTGTACGTGGAGCTTCCATGGAAGGTGAGCTGCTTTCAGGTATAGATGGGGTAACATGCAAAAACATTAGATTTTTAGCTTGAAGGTATTGTACAATACTAGTTATATGAGAAGTTTTATAGCCAGGGAAAGATTGGAAAGCACTGGAAGATTGCTAGCTGCCCACACCCTTCTTATTCCGTATTGTTTAGCAGATTAATATAGAAAAGACCAATCAACACCATTGTAAAGAAATGACAAATTCTTCTACTTCATAAGAAAAGAATCTTATAGTATCACCATAATTAATATTAACTAATATACATGCGTATTTTGTTGAAATAAAATATCCTGTCTGCACTATGTTTTTTGCTTTAATGTCTAAGTTTTGAATAGCAGGGAATTCCTTGCTCTCCAAATTATAGGCTAAAATTACAGCTGGGACATTAAGAAGAACCAGTACCGATGTATCTTTGCCAAGTTGATCTTCAAGAAAATTACTCTCCAGGTAGTGCCCCCTAGGTTGATTTTAAATTTTCACTTCAACACCATGAGTTGAACTCAGCCCTGTAACTGATAAACCACATTTAAGAGCACAACTTACCTCCCCAGCTGTTTATACTGCAATGGAATCAGTAAAATCCTATATGAGAGTGGCATGGTAACAGATATTTTCTCTTAGAAAAAAAGCTGCTAAATGTGTTTTAAGAGGCTTTATAGGTGTATGGAATGACATCAAAGGGTAATTCAAAAGCTCTGTCCATCAGGAAGAGCTTGTTTAAATGTGCATTTATCTTTTTATTGTACAATGCTGCTGTCATTTACTTCTAAGTGCTCTTAGGCTGAAATCCCTTCATATCTCACTGCAAAAACTCTGCTCTCTATTGCTAACTTTTAAAATAATGACAAAGTACGAGATGGTTTTGATGAAGCTTCCTCTGTCAGTTGTGTTGTTTTCAACTGATTAGCCAATTTTATAAATGTACTGAAGTAATTATGATATATATTCCTAAAGATTTTTTTTTTAAATTCTTCAAGTTAGTGTCTGAATGGTATTTTTTCTGAAATAGAATTTCCCCCTAAAGAAAAGAAAGCTGTTGAGCTACTCTATGCACTATTTTAACTGTTGATGACTATTGCAGGTCTTAATTTTGTTAGAGAAGGAAAAAAAAAAAAATCCATAGGCATTTGGGAAAGGAAAATAATGTGAGTTAACTCAGTCCACCAAGACTTAATCTTATCAGTTACTGTCTTTTTAATTTGCTGGACAGTTAAGATTACTCTGGTATTTAATGGCTTTTAGTACTTAGACTTCTTTTTTTCTTGCCATAGATAAGTGGGATTGTATTTTCTACAGTCCTGATTTACTGTTGCTTTCATTAGACATGTGAATTTTAGCCAACTGATGTATGAATGCAGTTTTAACAGACTTCTACTGAGTGTTTAGAAATAACATCTAGTTATAAATTTCAATGAAAACTTAATATTCTCATTACTTTTTCTTTGTAGCATTTAGTTTGGGTATTGCCTTTTTTTTTTTCTTTTCTTTTCTGAAATATGAAGTAAATGAGCTCTGCTTTGTTCATTCCCATCGGCCCATGGGTTTGTCAGGTCTGCTGATGTTTCAGAGAAATGGGTTTGGGTCAGGAGCTTACAAGAGAAAGAGGGTCTCTCACGTTGCCCTCTGTGGCTGTGGCTGCCTTGGGAGCATCCTCTTCCTTTTTAGGGGATTTCGTACTGTAGGGAAACCTTGTAAGTGTCCCTTGGCCCCGCCAAATCTGACGTATTTGACACACACATGAATTCTTTGTCACTCATTAAGTCAGTTAATGAAAGCCGTGTCTCTGGCCAGTATCATCCTCTGTTCCTTACAAATTTGGGCCTGCTAGACTCTTTCCCAGCTTTGCTGCTCGTGCCCGCGGCGCTGCAGGGCGGCTGGGGACTCACGCTCTGGCAGCAGCACTTTGAGGGCTGGCCAGACCCGGAGTCTCATACAAGTAGCAGGAGATATATGAAGTTATGGACAAGGAAAATGAATTTGGGAATCCCCTTTCAATGCTCCTAAATGACATTTATCTCATAAAGAAATCCCAACTGTGACATTATGTCATAACAGAGAAAGTAATATTTTGCCTTAAAAGCTTTATCTTGTGGCCAGCTCTGGGCAGTAACGGAGGCTGCAGCCCTTCTCTCGTGCGAGAAAGGTAACGTTCTCGGGTCAACCGCAGATACAGAATAGCCTTTCCCAAAGGTACCCTGTCAAGCATCTTGTTTCCTTTTTTGCATCTTCTGCATCTTTTGTCATTTTAATATGTAAAAGTAAAGTGGTTTAGGTGTCGCTTCTGAAGAAGTCATCATAAAACAAATATTCTGTGTGACTTTGCACTGTGATCAACTCCTTTCCCTTAAGTGTATTCCATCTAAAATGTATTAATAAATATAAATCACTACGTTATGGAGGCACAAGTGATTCAGGCACTCTCCATATTCTCTTTGTTTTTGGAAAAAACAAAGATTGATAGCCTCTATCTGAAGTCCAGATACCTTTCTTAGGAAACTAAAATATAAATTTTGTGAAATCTTAGAAAGAACTCTGTATTAAAAAAGAATAAAATAGAGGCAAAAAACCCCACTTCAATTTCTTATTAGATGTTTTTAAAATCATTCTAACATATTTTACCTCTTCTTGATCATTGAAGAACTTAAAAAATATTTCATATTCTTGAGATAATACTTAATAAAAAGTTGTATAAATAAATAGCTAAACTCCAAAAGGAAGATTCAGTTTGTTAGAGACTTTACATTATCAACATTTTCCATTCAATTTAGGGATTAATATATCTGGTTACAAGGATTCTAGCTTTTTATTTTTTCTGATGTACAATATTGATTATGAATAGAATTAATCAATTTACAGACTCTGAGTTGCTATGAAAATGTTATTATTTCAATCTCTTTAAAAAAAAATCATTGTATAAATCATCCTACTGTGCTACTTTATCCACTATTAAAGGTTCAAATATTCAAATTATCTGCTAATTTGTAACCATAAAAAGCATTTTATTGTTTCACTTACCTGCCCTTGGAAAATTTATCCCAATATTGAGTTATGTGACCTTTAAATTCTTTCAGAAATAGTGAAGCAGGTAGTTATTTAATTCAGGCTTTTAGTAAAATCTAGCTCATCAGTCTGTATTCTTGCACGCTAGTCTTAATGTTGATTGAACCTGGTGCCATGATTGATTTAGTAATGTAAATTTTCAGACAGAATCTGTTGTACTTAACAGCATAAATAAAATATTTATAGAAGATACCATCCCATTTGCTATCCATTTACCTGGACATCTGATTGCAGAAAATGTTATTCTAAATCAGATGCAGAGCTAAATGAGCTTTTATAATTCAAATGTCAAATGTGTTTTTGAAAGAGAGAGGGTGCTCAAAGATAGACTTATGCTGAAGTGTAATTTTTTCCATCTTTCTCCTAAATTCTAACATTTCCCTTCACACATGTTTAGTGAAAGCACAGTTCAGCCTGTTAATAGTGAAAAAATTTCACAACACACATATCCATCTAACTCAAATACGTGTTTCTACAAATATTCCTTCTATACTTGGACTGACGATTTCAAATGTACTCAAACTCCTCATTGACCAGTGATTTATTGTGTGGAGAACTGGTTTTGCAGATCTTGAGAATGAAAATGAAATCAGAAATTATTGTAAATCTTGGAAGAATATATTAATATAGGCAAAGATTTTTTTTGTCTGTGATGTACTCAGTCATGTCCCCTATGTGCATGGCTCTAAGTCATTGCACAATACATTGTAATCTAACAGGGATATAATATTTCATGAACAAAGTGTGTTTGAAGGTAATTTGTAAACTCTGTGAGTCTTTTTACATTTACAGAAAAATCATAAGGCAAACTGTGATGATTTAGGTAAAAGTTCCTTGGTTCCGAATCACCTCAATGGCACTGCAGCCTGTTTCATGAAAGCTGTAGTATTTATGAATTAAATGGCTTGGAAAATTCCAAGCCACCTTTATCTTTTCAGATTTTCTGTTTTTCTTGTTCATTTTGATTTTTACCGTGGTGCTTCTCATCTATCCTGTCTATTGTATTCTGCTTTCTTAACGTATTTTGCAGTAAAAATTTCCTTGGCTGTAAGAAAAATGGTACGTGGCCAAGATCAGGTTCTAGACACTAGTATGAGGAGCTAAATTATTTACAGATCCAAATCTTTCTCAAGGGACAGTGCTCAGGATGCTGGTATGCTTCCAGGTGGTAAAACGTAGCGTTGCACCTGTGGCACACGTGTTGCACTCGCCTGGACTGCTTATGAAGTTACAGCGTTATTTCTGTTCCTGCTGTCAGGGTAGCTTGTGCCTTAGCTGTCTGCGCGCTTATCTATACATACATCTGATTCGTAAGAAATATCTACATAGCTGAAAGAAGCCAGATTAACGGGGGGGGGAAGTTGGTATGTGTAATATCAGCTTAAAGATAGATAATTTATTTAGTGAGACATGTGAACATTTGTTTAAAGAACAAAATTGTAAGTATTTTTAGTTCTGAAAATTTGTTGACCCTATTTAAACTGCATACCTTACTCATTTCAGCAAAACCTGGTTTATGTTGTCTGCTGTCAATGACAACATTTTATCCACAGCTTTTCTCATTAAGAACCACACCAGTGAAGTTTTGCACTAGTATTTCAATTCACATTTTCTATATCCAATTTGATTAGTTAATGAATGTTTACATGCAGTAGTGGAGCTGAGCTCAGCTGTGCTGCCTGAAACAGAATCTGTCCCAAAGTATTAACGTTCTCCATGCAATTTCCCTCACTTTACAAGGGAAACCACAATATGCTTTGCATAAAATCTAGGAAAAAATGCTATGTTATGTTACTTGGTGTAGTAATATGCTGTGTAGTTAAGTGACTTCACAGTTAAAGTGAAATTAATCTCTGTGCAGACAATTTTAGTAAAGTATGGATGTGGTTGGAGAATTTCTGTTTAAGGAAGCTCATTTTCCTAAATGTTTTCTTGAGACATCCTCTTGTTCACAGCTCTGGATTTCTAAAATATAGATAATAATATCATTAATGTTTAGTTGATGATGTGTTGTTTATGTTTTAGCTTCTGATGAGCCTTTCTTTTTTTCCTCATCAAAAAGTGTCTGTGTCGTTCGAAAATTGACCATATGTTTATATATCATAACAGCCGTGTACTTTTAATTTTTTAAAAATAACTTTTATTATCATTACCTGCTTCCTGGTAAAGTTTCTAAATTACCTGTAAGCATCACTCTTTTTTCCCTGTTTCTTGTTCTTCTCCCACCTTCAAATTAGGTAGTAAATTTTTAATTAAACTTGCTTTGACATTTTAAGGACACTGAATATCTTTGTCATTTACACAACAGATAACAAAGTAATCCAATTTTCTGGCCTCCCACAAATTATCCCTTCAAAGAATACAGCTCTTGCTTTCCATGTTTAAAATAAGCATTACCCTTAGCCTGGCAACCACTGTCAATTACTAATCTTTTATTATTGGCTTCGGGGAAAGATTAAAGGAAAAGCTGAAACATAGTTGACAGTTTGGTTATCGCATCTGGAGTAAATGAAAAGCATGGCCTGAATCCATCAGAGAAGATTAGGAAAATGTGAGAAAATTTCTGATGTCCTTTTACACGTGTATATTCAAACTCATTCAAAAATTGAGGTATCTAACTTTTGACAGATCTCTTCTATTCCTTATTTCACTTGAGTAATGTGGTAGATGGCAAAGATAAAGAGGGAAATGTGTTCTCATCAGTGAAACAAATGTAGTAGTGTTGCTTTACTGTGCGTCTCGAGAGGTGAGCATGCCAACAGCACAGAAACTGTTCCAGCCCTCAGCCACACTGAACAACAGGAATGGTTTGAACGAATGCTTGTTTTCTGTCCTTAACACAATTGATTAAATTAAATATTAATAGTGATAAGAGGAAAATTTACGGTTTCTTTATAGAATCTAGTTAAAGGCTGTCAGCTTTCTACAAAGATTAAATAAAATTGCATAGCTTATTATTAATAGGTGGAATACAATTGTTGTTTCAGAATATGTTGAGCTCAAATTAACTTTCTAGGAATTAAATTGTAATTTTTTTCAGATTATGACATCAATAATTATGTGCCTGTATATCCTCTAATGTGATAGGACACTAATCTTGACCTGAACTTGGGTGCTACTGCAGCATTGGAAATAATCCTTTAAAAGGAATTGTTGCTTTGTGGATTATATAGTATCTACTCAGGATGCAACAGTGGATTAAAACCTAAATGCTTTCTTCTGGTCCTCAGATCACCTATCTTTTCAATTTGATCTTTTCCTCTTTAATGGCTGGAATGATACGTTTACCTCCTGCAATATGTATCTAAAACCCCACAGTATGTAACACTGCTATTGAATGAACAAGGTAGTACCTTAAAAAAAAAAAAAGTGAAAGAAATTGTAGGGCAGGGCAAACAGTGGTTTGCAGGAAAAAATGGTACCACTTTGATGGAAATGTTTTAAGAGACTAAGACATCAGGCAAACCTCAAACTTTAAATGACACTGTATGCTCAAATTTCAGGCAGTCCATCTGTTAACAATTAAGATTCAAGTATTAAGCAAAGTAATTTAGCATTAGATTTATAATATCACACAAGTGTGATGCTGTCTTGTGGTCTGTAGTCACTTGCAGTTCTTCATCTTGGAGGTAGACACGGCAGAAACTAGAGAGCAGTTCCACATGGGAAGCAACTTCCCTCTTTCCTGAGCTCACTGTGTGTTGTTGATGCCTATATATATATTTTTTTTTTATGGATCAAGACCGCTCTGGATGAAAGGATTGCACTTTCTTTGCATAGGTCGGGACCAGTGTTCTGTGGCTTGTCCAGAGAGGTGGTAACTTCGTGGGTGCCAAGCTAAAGGGGGCCAGTGGAGTGTCACCTGGTGGTTGTTATCTGACACCTACCACTATTTTAATTTTACAGTTTTTATGCAAGCGATCAGGTAACACAAAACAGTTTGCTTCCTGTGGTCTTGTGGTACCTGCATATGTGACAGAGACATGCACATCTTACAAGACCTCATGCTGCAAAACATTCCTATCCCCATATTCTTGTAAAATGAATATTAGAATATGGAAGGGTGGATATTGAGTGGTGCAGAAAACAACAGAATACAACATAAATACATCTTTAATGAACAAATCCTTACAGAGGCTTTCAAGCACCTAGCTTACCCATTCACTACTGTTTCCACTAAAACTAATGAATGTAATTATTTGCATCAGGAAGCCTTAAGGCTTCGTTTCTGTTCCTGGGTAAAAGTTTCCATTAGTCTGTCATATCATACAAAACCTGTCAGTATACTTAATTTCATTTGACTTTAATAGAGAAAATTACAGTAACTCTCTTAATGTTTTTTAAATAATTGTTTTCTTGCAATGGAACAAACATCATATTATGCAAAAAATGTTACTATGAATTAAGGTTGTAGAAACCTGAATGCTATGCTAAATGTTTCAAAAATAGGATGGATCACTAATAAAGGTTTGAGGTTGGAAAGCTAGAGGCAGTTATTCTGACGTCTGAGAAGTTTGCACACCAGCAGGATTCTCTATGAAAACATGCAGTCTTATTCTTTTGGGTTTTGGTGATCCTGCCAGGGCTACTGGTAGTTCTGGGTGGGGTGGGCAAAGCCAGAGCCACCGAAGGAACACAGATAAGTAAAAATTCTTGAGCTACAAATAAGATGAAATTAGCTCTTTTGTTGCATATAGATTTTCAGGGTAGTAGAATAGAATCCTTTTAATTAAAATCTGATGCTATTTAGATAATAATCTTAGGTTATCTCCGTATTTAATATACTTCAAAAGTTTAAATGACATGATTTCAGTTACGCTCACGAAGGGACGTGGATTCAGTGGCGCGTCATCTTTCAGGCTACACGTTGTAGCTGGCTAGGGATGAAAACTGCATGGAAGAAACTTTGATCTTTGCAGATTTAGAGTCAAGAAACTCCCCAAATGGATTTAGTCCCTTCATGAAAGCTAAACTTTCTGACTTTTTCTCAAGAACTTTAAGGAACTCTAAGATGATAATAAGACCTGGAGATTATTTCTGTCAAAGATAAATGTGTATCAGAAACCCTGTACAACCTCAGCTCAGAGGTTACATTAACAGCCTTTAACATCAGAAGTCATTACATTCTAAGCAGTTCCCAAATTCCATGTTTTCATCATAAATCAAAGAATGCTCTGTTTCAGTTATCTGTGGTGCTTAGAATTTTAGTAAATATCTATTCTTTGACTGGAGAGGGGTTGGTTTTTATTTTATTAATTTTTTGTAAGTGTGTGTAGTTCATGTTTCTTAATTCTTTCAGAAACATTTTTATCTCCCAGGGACACAGTGAACCCTTAAAATGGCATTCTACTATTTCTCGAAGTTTTCTGGTAAGTCTGAATTTCACAGGAAAGTAAAACTGCAAAACTTGTCTTTATTATCTTGAGGTCTCGGGAGGTCCTAATACAGGAATACTCACTTGATGTTTCAGTTTTCTTGATCCTGACCCTAACAAAAAGATGACAGACACAGTACTTAGAACTGTACAACAGTGAGCAGAAATTGATTAACTTTGATATTAAGAATGGCCTAGTCCTTTAAGGAAGCCTGCAGACAAAAGGATTAAGGAAAAATATTAGGAATTGGAGACTGTTCTTTAGTCCTTGTGTTTTCAAAAATAATATGGGTATGTTGCATTTGTTTCAGTTGGGGTTGCTGGCTAGGGATACGAGGCTCACAGAAAACCAGGAATTCCTGTACTCCTTTTACTTTACATAGTTATGTGTATAAACTTTATATAACTTTCATAGTTAATCTTTTCTAAAATTTAAATTTTTTTCCCCTAACTTTCCATTTTACTACAGTATCAAATCCTATTCCAGGTTTAATTATAAAATTTATATTATTATAAAGAATGTATAGTGTAACTTAAAGGAATCAAAACATGAAAAGTTTTAAAGTAGCAACAACTTAATTACAGATTAAAAAACAAACTTAATGAGAAATCTGAGCTTTAGAAATACTCTGTGATTAAATATTCTTGGAAATTCAGTGAAGCTTAAATTTAAAATTAATTCCAAGCTGCAATGACTAGTGTTCATATGAATAAATTGCATCTCAAAAAATAAGAGGCATCTAGAACTGTATTCCTTACAAAGCAGAAATGGAATCACTGAAATCCTTAGAAAAGTATAGCTGCTGAATATTACTGTGAAATTCCTTGACGACAGTAAAATACTTTAACTTCACATTATGGAAGACACTGTGTACTCATATGAATGGCAATATTTGCTGATGCATTTTTTATTTTTTATTTTTATTTATTTTTTTTTTTTTATTGAGGCATACCATTTTCTACTAATTCCAATAGAAAGTCTTGCAAATACTACAATCTTCCCTTCTGGTCTTCCAAATCTTATTTGCTAATGAGACTTGGGGATCCTGTGGGATAAATTCACAGGAAGATAAAGGTCATCTTTCTTCACAGAATTGCAGCGCGTCAACTGTAAAGGGATACACAAATTTATTTTTAAGACCTTCATTCTTTCTACTAAACACAGACCTCTCACTCTTATTTTTTAGAAAGTGGACTAATGTGATCACACATAAATGTGCACATTTGGAGCAGCCTCTTCTGTTGAATCTGCAAAACCCCAATTTCTTTTTAATTCAAATTTTCCTACATTTAACTGCATTGGGAGTTAATTTCAGAAACCTTCTGGGAAGCCTTCCAAACTCTGCACTGTCTCTCTCTTAGATGTGTTGAAGGTCTGAAAGTTGGCAGAATAATGGTTTATTCACATTTCAGACTACTTATTCAAGGCATTTCTTCAAGGGAGGCAAACTGATCCCTGGCCAACTTCTATTGCAAAAGCACACATTTTGAAATGAGTTGATCATTTGGCACTTGGCTTTCATTTGCCAGATTAAAATAATCACCCATCACTTATTTCTGTTAAGGCACTGGCACATTGATTCATGAATTCTTTGCTTTAAAATGTTTCTGCATGTTTTGCAGTTTAAGCTGTTGAATACAAAAGTCACAAATTTTGCATATTTTTTTTCTCAGTCTTCCTCAATGTTTCTTTTTCTTGCTTCTGTCTTCCTAAAGGCTTGAGTTCTTATTAATTAGTGTCTGATGACTCCATCCTGAATGTTTCAGAGGCCTGACTGCCCTGTTCCATCTGGCTTTCTCCCAGCCTCTCCATACTGTCCACTATTTCATCTTCCACAGACGATGCTTAAATGGCTTTTCTTCCCCTGCCCCAGTGCCAGAGCCCTCAGGTGCACAGGTAATCTCCAAAGAGATTATCACAGGAAGGTCAGGCAACTGCCACGGGACGTGTAGAGGAAAGAATCTGGATCCTTCCTACAGATTCCACCAAGACTGGCTTCAGTTTGTGGTTTCTAATTTTGTTAGGTTTGCCTACACCCAAAATCAGTGTAATGCTTCTTTTGTCAATGCATGCTGTGCTTTGGACGGTTAATCTAGTCAAAACCAGTAGTTAAACAGCCGTGCTAGAAGCTTTGCCCATCTGAGGAATTTTTCCCTGTTGGGGAGAAGGAGGAAAGTTTTTCTTGTCCTTCACCCCTCCACTCAGCAACGTTTTGTCAGAGAGATTCTGCATATTCTCTCTGAACCTCCAAGTTGTCCTCCAGGGCAGTTTGTCATGAGAATCTTGTCACCCAAACTGGAGCCATTTAGTAAGTAATTCTCAGTCTTAGTGCCTGATACCCCCTGTCCAAAAGAGCTTCTCAAATACCCAAGTTTCCTTTGCCTTTAATGAAATACGAAATGACAGCTTTGCAAACGCTGTGCGTGGTTTTCATTCTCAAGGAAGGAAAATAAGAGCTGCTGTTAGGAAACATCTATTTAAGTGGCTTTGTCTATGAATAAATGATATTTCTCAAAAAAAGGGAAAAGAAATATTTAATATTCTGCCTCAGGGAATCATGTTCCTGTTTTCTACATTGCATATTTCTTCTCTGGGTCTGTGCTTGTGGTTTTAGAGATCTCAAAAGCAGTGACATTAAAACAGAGGTAGTGACCGAATCAAAAAATGTTAAGAGAATAAAAGATAACATTTCATTACTTATTCACCTCTGATTTTGCTTTGCATTAATTTCACATTTATTAAGGTTCACATTCAGGAAACTAAAGATTAATAAGTAAATAATAGTGTATGCTCTGAGGAGAGAAAAGCAAGAGCAATTATATCAAGATAGCTGGACAAGGAAGCAGAAAATTCAAAAAGGAGAGGCAGGCAAAGGGGACATGAAAATAAAAAGACAAATTTTAATATACTACAGAATCACCATGCCTTTTAATTATTGTCCCAGGGCAATGACACTGTATTCTATTTCCTATACCACTTATTGAAAAGGATGCTATTTTTTTACTTTGATTTCTCTGTATATGAACGGTACTTTTTTCCCGAGTAGCGTATGAGTTTGCTGTCTGTACTGCCATGAGTGCAGTGAGCACATTGCTACACGTATGAAAGCATTGCTACATCTTGCACTGAGTAGCAATGACAGCTGGTTTGTGATCTTAGTTTGTGGGCTCAATCTCATTTTAATCTGTGAAAAGTGAGGGAAGCTTTCATGATGCACTTGTTCCGAGACAGAGATCTGACAGAAAAGCTGTTTCAGTCAGTCTTTGATTTCAAAATGATTTCAGCCTTGAGTAACATGGCCTTTTGCAAAGCTGATCTCCCTAGACGGAGCCTCACTGACCTGCCTGTGGAGGGTGCCTGTCCTGTAGGACGTGGACCTACACAGCTGCCAAAATGCTTTGTTCTGGAACACGGGCAGGTAGACCGCTGCCAGGACACCAGAGCTATCAGCAACTTGGTTTGTCTTTGCTCTCTGTGAAATCGTCTTTGGAAGGTTTACGGGACATCAGAAGAGGTGATGGTGCTATTGACCTTTGCTGAAAGCAGTTGGGATTTGAACCAGGTTTCAATTAAAACCAAACCAGGTTACTGATTCACACTGGTGTGTCCTGCCACCCAGTTTGTGCACACCTGCTGTCTCAGCTCAGTTGGCCTTGTGGAAGTACTACTGACAAATCTCTTTACTAAGCATCTAGCTGTGTGCATTTCACCATCGCCTTCTGAAAATACACCTCCAGAAGCTACTTTATAATTCAGGTCTTGTAATTTTATGATTAACATCTGTTTCTTACAGTTCTCTAATCAAACTATCTGTTATATTCATTGAATATCTTTGCATTCCTTTCCCCCCCCGATATTTATTCTATATTCATAACCATCAAAGGATCACGTCCCTTTGAAGTAACTACTGTTGAAACTTCTACTCTCTTTTTGCTGGTACTGACAATTTGTAGAGCAGGTGCTTTTAAAAATTCTGAACTCTTACCTTCTTGTTCATATTCTGGAGAGATTTATCTTTAGCGGGCCTTTTACCTGTTCAATAATTCCACAGGGAGCTTCTTCTGGTTGGTTTACTTCTGATACAGATCAGTGTCAAACAGCTGCTCATATTCGGAGAGTGTGGTGCAGGTTGTCTTTCAGTGCCTTAATTCTGGTTAGCACAGGCCAACAAAGATGTTTTCTGACATTAACACCAGCTTCAAACAACTAATTCCACAGTCTTCAGGATGTATTCAGTTCTGTCTCTTTTACAGAATAAATGCTGGGTATGTGTCTGGAAAGTTTTGTTGGGGTATTTTTGCTTTTGGTGTAGTTTTTTGTGTGTATTTAGTGCTTTCTTTTAGAAAGGCATTTAAAACAGTGTCTGTATTAATGGCCAGGAAAGAAATGGACTGAGACCAGACAAAGCACCTTTTTCTTATCTTTAATAGCAAATAAAATTAAACAGGTATCTTAGGAGAAAAATCATGACTATCCTATATCTATTACTCTTTTCAGCATATTTCCTGCTATTTAATTACTGAAATACTCTTGGGAAGTTTGACTATGTAAATAATCATAAAATAAGTTGATTTGATTTGGATAAAAAAGTTTTTCTGATCACATTTGTTATAGTAGCTGAATAGGTTTTGGAGGCTGATGGCATAGCTGTAAAATTTTGGAAGATAAAAGGGTTGGTTATCTCACATTCTATTTAAACTCATGAATAAAACCAGCACAAAAGTAAAACATCTAGTATGTGTTGAAATATTGCATAGCCTAAAGTAAAGTTTAATAACCAAATCATAGAAATTGAAAACTTCATTCTCCTTTATCTTACCGAGGTAAGAATCTACCTATGGCCAGCACAGTACAGACACAATAGATTAAGTCTGGGACATTAAGTCCTTTTCTGTGATGTGAATACGTAGTGTGGAATACCAACCGCTGCTTACGTGTGTCTTCACCAGCTTTCAGCATCCTCAGCATGTTTTGCTGTCATTCTTTAGGCAAATAATGTCAATGAAACAAGCTTTTAACTTGGATGTGTTATAGTTGTTTTATAGTAGTTTATGAAAGATGTTTTTTATATAAAAGGTAAATAAAAATTCCACAGGGTAGTGGAATTAATATTTGTATCATGGTGATGTAAGTACAAAGGTTTAGGGTTTTTTTAATTTATAATTTGAGAATAGCTGTAGTCATAAGCATTGTTTAGAAAAAATGAAACAAACTGTAAAATTTGCGCTACTGTTGACTAGTTACCTTGAAGTTAAGTGTTGCTCCAGCTACAAAATATTACCGCAGAAAACCAAAGCGTACCGCTAGGGAATATGTGACTCCTGTGCTTTGTAAGAATGCTGCAATCCCCCAAAGGGTGTTATCTGTCCTATGGTGGACTGTACACCAAGCCCACCAGTGTAATCCTGCTGTGTGGTTTTGCTTCAGGAGAGGTGAAGAAGCTTCAAAATTAGCTATATCTTGGTTGGGGATCTAAAGAGCAGAAACTCTGATCTGTTTTCCCATGGAACCTGTTCATTCTTTAACTGGTGTAGGTTTGAAAATTTATTCCATACAGTGTAAACCTTTGTAACCCTTTAATGAGAGGATTATACAAGTAGGTATGAACTGTAGTGATGAGACTCTCTCTAGTAATGTTTTTTTAATGGTAAAGGAGACATAAGAAGCATCAAAGAAGTAGGAAGAAATGTTCCCCACATGATTGACCTTGATTTTTTGGAAGCAGAACTTGATTTGCATACCTTTTCAAACCATACTAAGAACTCAAGCTCCCAATTTTTTCCTTTTCATATGAATAGAATCTAAACTGCTATTAACTGTAAATTTAAAAGAAAAATCATGCAACCAGGCAACTTAGAGAAATTGCTCCATCCTGTTGGTTTGTTGAGGGGGTTTGGGGACAGAATTCTGCCTGGCTTTCTCAAGAGCTGACTTTCAAGACTGTCAGTGTGATAAGAGATCAAATCTACTGGTGTTTTTTTACCATATAGTTCAGAGGCTTTGGGTTTTAGTTCTTTTAAGTCATCTTGTAAGCAACAATAGAGATAAATTAATATAATAGAATATGCTGAATTCAACTGACTGAGCAGAAATGTATTTTGAGTGGTTGTCTGAGTTTAACATTTCTCTTTAAAATGTTATTTGGAAGACATCAATAATGCTGCTTTTACTAATATAGTAAGCTGAGTGATAAAGAATACGGTTTCTGTAAGAAACAAATTCTCGACATTGGTGCATAAAAAGAAGGCAAGCAGTACATGACTAAAACCTGATCGTTCTGCCATGCATAGAGATTTAAATATCAGAGTATCATAAAGGATGGAATCAGTACCTGACCAAGTACAGTTTACTTGGGAGGAATGACAAAAAGCCACTGTACAAAGTGATGTCCTGCCTTGGCAGCTGCTTGGAGTTCTTTGAAGGTGTCAGCAAGCATGCAAATGAAGATGATCTGCTTTCTGCTATTGCTAACATTTCCAAAAGGACTTTGGCAAAATCTGTTGCAAAAGGCTTTCAGGAAACAAAAAAAAAACAAACAAAAAAACCCAGTTGTAGAACTACAAGAGAATGTCCTGCCATAGATAAGTAATGGGCTAGAAGAAGGTTGGTGTAAACAACCAGCTCTTAAATTGAGATCACAAGCAATGATGCATAAGGGTCTTTCTCAGGAAATGTGTTGTTTGGAACTGCAGAAAACAAAGGGCCATGTATTCACCTGAGCTGTGTGTGAAAACTGCTTCTTGAGTTCTTGTGTACAGCCATGTGAGGGATGCTTATGTGGAGTAAACACGTAACACTTTATGCCAGCTGATATCCAGTATCCTACTTCTAAGAATATATTTTTTCAAATAGTATATGGAACAAAGATACATTTAAGATAAAAATACCTATCCAAACAATGTACATGTACATAATGTACGTGAGCAGTATTTTACAGAGCTTATTAACGTTGAACCTTGTAGTGGAGGAAATATTCAGGTTTTAGGTTTTTTTGCCACTTAATACTCAAGGCCAATGCAAAGCATCTCCTTTATGTTTAAGTGCACAGAAACAATAGCAGAGTAGTATGATGTGGATTTATGTTTCAGCTTGATGGTGTTATTTAACTAAAAGGTTTACAGTCTTATATCTGTGAGGAAAAGTCATGCAATACAGATATTTTATATACATAGGTTGAGCTAGTGTTTTCAATTGCTGCTTAACTGGTTTTCCAAATCTATCCCTGCTATCAGTTAGGTATTGTTTTGAGGAGGAAATTCTAAATGTATGGGAAAGGATGTATGTAATACAGTCTTGATAGCCTCTTTAAGACAAAAGGCAACTGTTTAATACAGGTAAGAACACCAAATATGGCAGTGACTCTTAAGGAAATGAAATTCCGTGAGATACATTATAAATCTGTCAGAGAGATAAATTTAGAAAAAGATTGTTGCCATTGCTGTGTGCTTGTTTGCATAGTTTAATATTGTGACAACGTTGCACAGAAACCTCATCAACCATGACTTTGAAACACACCAGCTGTTTAATTGCCTATCATAACACAGAATGAGACCTTAGGAAATACAAAACAATAGCTCATCTACCAATCTGTATTAAAAATTGCTGATTTTGTAAATATTGTCATATGTTTTTAGAGACATGTGCTTGTAAGAAGTTGGTGACATTACCATATTTCTATATAAAAGGAGAGCGATAACAAGTAACATCTGAAGGAAGTAGCAATTTTTTTGCGTATGTGTGCAACTCACGTATCTCAATATAAGTTTCAAAGTAAAATTTTTTATTCATTCAGTATGAGTAGCTGTAACTTGACCCACTGCAGCAAAATAGGTGTAGCCTATGAGAAGCTGTGCTGATGGATTTCTTTCCTGTTTGCAGTTTGCATTGCTGGTTGTAACAGTCGTCCAGAGGTAGAGCTCTCAGGGCAGCTTGCTATTCGGAGCTTCCACCACATTCAAATCTTAATTTCTGAGTTAACAATTGTGTTGTGATATTACCAGGGTGGGTTTTTTTTTTTCCATTTGTTTGTTCATTTTCCCTCTAGCATGACTGACAGATTTATAACATTACAGGTAGAGAAATTAGATACCAGAAAAAGAGGTTATGAAAAAATCCAAAGCAGTGTTTTATGTTCTTATGAAATTGTCTTTTTATTAGATTTTACAAATTAAATGCAGGGATATTTTTGTATCAGATGACTGGCCAATATTTTTGTTTGCCTTTAGTCTTTTGCACTTTATCTTCTGGTTGCATCTTTACATACTCATTGAAATAAATGGCTGACAATTTGCAATGTTCATGTGTTTGTTTCCCTCTCACAAAACCCCAACACGCATGAAAGTGTTCTACCAGCTCACACCTGTTTGATCTGAGGTGGTGATCACCTGTTCTGATATCTCACCTGCTTTAATGCTTCAGATGTCAGGGGAATGACAGATGTAACAAATGGGTGAATAACATACACAATCCAAACAGACAACGAATTCATCTGCAAAAGGATATCTGCAGAGCATCCAGACGTCACTTCACTTTTACATCTTAAAATGTAGTGGTAATGAAGAGGAGAATAAACAACTTTAAAAGATCATGATCCACTCCATGAGGATTCATCTTTTTGAGGTCATCTGGAAAGTTCATACTTTTCATATCTGTGAATTCTAGGCATGATTAGTTAATTCATATTTTACAACTCTTTGGAACAGTGGCAGAATTTGACTTTTTTAATACTCAGGTTTTTTATAATTTTCTTAAATGGAGAGGAGGTAGGTGGGGAACAGGCAGCAGTTTTTGCTGCTGGGAAAAGTAAATATACTAAAAAAAAAAACAAACAACAAACCCAAAGAAATGTAAGAGAGTTAAAAATGACAGTGAACTAAATAATTAATTTCTACCTTTAAAAAAATATTTTGAAGCACATACAAGGCTGTACATACAGTTTTTATTAGAGTCCCTGAGATACGGACTCTTAAGGTCTAGACACTCTGAATTACCACCTGCAGTGTATGGTAAGAAATGACTACAAGTAAAATCTTTTGAAAATGTGCCTGCCCATCCTTTTTTGTTCTACAACAAAAAATGTTAAAACATAGGAGAAGGACGGCAGATTTCCTCTGAAAAATTAAAAAAATCTGGGAAAAAATGACAACTTTTTGCTAATAACTAGATTTTCTTCAGTCTACTCAACAAATCACTTTAAAGAAAATGTTAGATCATGTTATATTGCCACGGAAGGTCAAATACTGTTAATAATCTTTAATAAGGAAAATGTAAAAATTAAAACATTACAGTTTAGAACTTCTGCATTCGCAGGCACATTACCAGCTAACAGTAGAGAAGACAAAGTTGTAAGATTCAAAGCTCTGACATTGTCTGTGATAAGCATTTACATGTATGAAATTTGTTAAGCTGCTGTTCCCATATGCCATATATTATTCTGAAAACTGTTATGTATGAAATTAGCATATAAAAATTCTATCGAAGCAAAATCAAACTTGCTAGCAAGGTAAAAAGTGATTGTGTGGTTTTCAAAGAAGGTGGCTGAGCTGGGGGACTGGGCGTACACACTACGTTTTTGTGGTGTCATTTCAGAGCATGCCTCTGCGTGTCCTCTGCGAGAAAATCGGGGTGCGTATGTAGGGCCAGAGCTGGACCCAGCCTGGAAGGGGTCCTGCCGTCTGGACACAGCCTTCAAAACATCATGTTTGGATCAGCTTTTCTTCTTAGGAAAGTAGAAACGCAGGAACTGCTTGGTGGGTGTTTGTCAACTTTGTTTGCGGTCCCAAAAGACGGACAGACATTTCACCTAAGGACAAACAGGAGTATATGTAGCATCTATAAAACATAAATTACTGATGCAGAAGACATACGTGGTGCAGGTGGAGAGATTAAAGTTTCAAAAAAGTTAGTTATACAAATCTCATTTACCGCTAATGGCAGTTGTGGCTTGCCTATATTTTCTGCCTTTGGTACTTTCTCTAATTAAGGGAAATGGAAGAGTTGAAATTAAGGATCTGTAATTGCTCTTCAGGTAAGGATTATTCATTGTTTTACTGAAGAATGTGATATGGAATGGAGCATTGGCGTGCCAAGAATGATTCTCAAGCAAAAAACAACTGCATTAAGCATTTCTAAAGACCCTGCACATGATTAATCCACCTCTGAACAGTAATATTCTTCATTTGCAGTATGGTGTTAGTCAGGAATTATTGCTACATTTCTTAATGAAGTTTTAATAAAGCTTTTAAGCTGCTAAAATTACCTGAAAGTTCAGCTCTTTACTGCTCAAAACATAAGCAGCACATTTTACTTCAAAAAAAGGTAGTAGATCATGTGAAAACTGTGGTATATGGATGCATTTGTGTGCATCCTCAAGTAATACATCAAGAGGAATGTAAAAATAGCATTTCCCAGTTTAGTTCAAAGCTTAAAGGTAATTATCTTTATAAATAACTTGTAGCACTGTTAAAAATGCACCATTGTCAGATACCACAAGTATCCTTTTGTAAAATGAAGGGTAAACTGGTGTGGAAGCAACAATAGTATTCAATGGTGTTTGTGTACTGCTGACTTTGGAGCAGAACCAGCCCTTTTCAGACACATGATATATTTGCTTTCTAAAGTTGCTTGCATTGTCTGGGGATGAGGATTAAGGCTTAGACTTTTTATGTTTGATCTGTCTGTGTCCAGGAGGTATTATTTATATGGCATGGGATTTAGGACATGATTCACATTTCCAGAAGGAATAAAACCATTTATTTTCTGTAGAAAGGTTCAGTCTGTGAAAAGGCAGATTATAAAGTTTTGATACAGTTCTTTTGAAGAAAAAAAAAAGTGTATGTAAGAGCTTGTAGTTGGACTTGACAAGCTAATTAAATGTTGTCCAACTCTTAATTACTAAAGCTTTGGTTGAAAAGGAATGTGCAAGTATTTTGTAAATCCATATTTGACCAAGCAGTTTTATTTTTAAAATAAGACACGTTTGTGTTTTTGGTTTTATTATTGGAAAGACCTTAAAACCAGGGGAAATTTTAGGAAAAATAAATCTATTAAGATATGAGATCGTGAAGTTACGTAATTTTCTAATAAAAAGCTCTTCAAATAGATAAGGATGGAAATGCCTCTTTCAAAAGTGAAATTCAAATTAAATGAGATTGGGCTAAATATCTTGAGTAAAGGAAGCAATATTGAGTATAGTAAAAATCTGAAACCTTTGGCCACATAGTGCCCTCCGTGGAAAACACTGAACATTTTTCTTCAGTCATTAATGAGCTTCGTTGTGTAAACTCGGATTTACATTAGCTGGACACAGGCCAGGTCCAGCAACCACCTCCGCCCTCGCAAGGCTACAGAAATAGTTATCTGCCATCATTTTTTTTTCTCTGAGGTGGGAGAGAAAATCTGAGAAAAGCCTTGTTCCAGTGCCACCTGGTAAAAGAGGCAAATTACTAGATTATAGCAGGAACCCTGTTATGTAGTTTGATACTCGCTAGGGAGTATTGCTTACAAAGAGAAGCATGCCTTACAAATGAATATTCAACGTGGAGTTGTGCTGATAAAGGAAATTAATGGGAGATTTTTGGAGCTGCTCCTGGTAGATATTGTTTTGCACAGGAAGGATTATGCAAGAACTTGAGAGGAGGTGTTTGTTTAGATTGGTTTTTCATTACTTTGCCATATTTGTTGTCACACAGAGCTGCTGAACCAAGAATGATTGAGAATATGTGATTTTTCTTTGATTACAGTATACCTCCATTATAAATGCAGTTATTGATTTGTAAAAATGTTTGGGGTTTTTTTTGGAATATCCAGCAACATCCACCAGTATCCAATACGACAAAAGCAAAACTGGTAATTATTTGGATAGTTTATGTACACATTGTTGAACTATAAAAGCTAGGAGAAGTATTATAAAATAACAATGATAATGGTGTTCACAGAAGAGAAGAATAATTTCCATTAATGAAATCAAAAGAGGTCAACTCTGTGAAGCAAAGTAATATAATGAAGTATGACTCAGTTAATCTTGGTGCTATTAAAAACTTAAAATATTAGAAAAATTCTATAAAATGAAATTATAGCCTTGCAGTAACATTCTTTTTATTCAGTCCTATTTCTCATTTATCAGGTTTCTGCTAATGGCCTTAGAGATTTAGAGAAAATAATCTGAGTGGTGTGCTTCCACGGGAACTCAGTTAAGTCTGCCTTTTGGATTATTGTTTTGGGATCTGTATCATTTAAAATGAATAAAACCTCCCTGTATAGCAGTGATAAAGATTATATGCCTAGCACAGTGTCTTTCAACACACAGCATTTAGGGGAATCTAAGACTGCAAATTCCTCCAACATTTGTCATGAAATAAGGATTTACATCTGGTCTAATGGAAAAAAATCAGCTTCTCTAAAATTTTTATTAAAGAAAAGCACTTTGTGCTTGCACGTACCCTAAATGAGTAATGTTGTATGTTTCTGTCAACATGACATCGTCATGTTGTCCTAAGAAAATAAAAATATTTCACTGAAAAAAATACTTTTCACTTTCATTTTCCAAATGTTATGATATAAAAACCCCAACTTTTTCAATCTAGCTCCTAAGTTACTTTACCAATTCATGACAATTTTGGGGTTGTAGCATCTTTGGAGCCTTAGTCTCCTCTTAACTAAGTCAGAGCCATGAGAACAGACTGGCCAAACACTGGTATGTTAAAGCAGCAACTAGACAGAATGGTAAATAGAATAATCAATGGGAAAGTCACTATTTACTGATCAGGTAGATATATAAATGGTTTTCTTTACCCAAATCTTCTTGGGAATATGTAATAATGTCATCTGGCGCTGCCTCTTTTGGTGTCAGCCTCAGTTTTGTCTTCATTAGATGCGATTCCTGCAAAAAACTGTTAATTGATGTTTGTAGACAACACACACACACGCCTCCCAGCTAGTCATTAAAGAAAATTATTAGGTTTCTGCAGTCTAATACTTATATATTTAAAAATATTTATCAAGTCACGTGGTCCCTGGACTGAGACAATTCAATAATTTTTTTTTTCCAGAATATTAAGAGAAGTAAAATAAATAAACCAGAACACTCAGCAGAGACTTTAATCAGTGTGGTGGTTGTTGTACAAGTATGCTTTACACAGTCATTCCAGTATTTTGCTGTTTACATAGATGTGTCTGTTCACTGTAAGTGTTGTAAACTATTCTCAGTAAATAACGTTACTTTCGTTAGGTAACATAACTAACAGCGTTTTTTCTGAAGTGCTTTAGAGTGCTATTGTTTATGATACAAAGTAATTTC
Organism: Microhierax caerulescens; assembly: GCA_035590215.1. NCBI lineage: Eukaryota > Metazoa > Chordata > Aves > Falconiformes > Falconidae > Microhierax > Microhierax caerulescens. The sequence continues at coordinate 20,306,973 of JAVJGJ010000034.1, forward strand.
TAACTATATTTACAAGCCACAAAGCAACTTGAAAGTTTGTTTTGATCTGTTTGAGGTTCTTATTCAAAGTTGTGTGAAAATTATCATATATGACGGGTTCTTTGGCTACAATGACAGTATATTACGGAAAAGCTTGAAATACTGTGAAAGGCTGTCTCATCATGTTTTTGTACTACAAAAGGCTCCCATTTCAAGCTTAGTCTGTGAAAGTTTGCCTCATCCTGTGCTTCAACAAATTAAAGCCAACCTTTTTTTCCCTGCAATTAGTTTATAATTCTTTAGCTATACAGCCTCTTGTAAAAGTATATAATCTAATTTCAAGCCTAGTTTGCTTCTAATTATCTGTTTATCAGCAATTGAGAACAATTTTTTTTCCTCTTTACTCACAAATTTTAGACTTTTGGAAGAACAGAAAAATCTGGTATTGAGAGTGGAACGTATTAATTATATAATCTCTAATCTAATATACATGAACATTTAGTTTTGCTTTATTTCAGTAACGGTCAGAAAATTGTTTTGAGACTACTGTTCACTGTGTTCAATTTTCCTCTTAAAAAGCAGACTCTGAAATGGATGGAAGTTTTATGTGTTTGCTTCTGTATCATAAATCAATTTCTTGATAGAAGCTATGAATAATTCTTTTTTAGCAAGCCAAACCTCTTGGTGTTAGCATGAAGGGTTTTACTTGATCCTTCTGGTGGGCTTCTTATAGTCACAGTATTGCTGGATGCGAAGAGGAGTGGGGTTTTCTTGTTGTTAGTGGTGTGTGGTAGACACTGTATGCACAAAAATACAATAATCTTTTGCAGTATTTTCCAATTTCATTGAAGAGTTGGGAGTGTTCTATCTCCCTGTTTTTCGTAAATGTTAGCACTAAAAGTGAGTCATTAAAGAGTTAAGTGACTGAACATACAAATCAGTGACGAATCTCTGAAGTGCCAAACCCAAAGCCCACATCAGTACTTTCTGACAGATTCTTATTTTAAAAGAAAAAAAAATAATAAACCGACAGAACCCAAAGGGTAGTCTTTGTCATGATTAACTTTTCCAGTTGTAAAACAAATGTATGAGGAGCCAGGACACAAACTGGTGCACAATGACTTTGGAAAACAGAATGACTGAGTAGAATCACCCACTTGTGAACAAACATGCTGTGCAATTTTTTAAAAAAACAAAATCTATGGAGCAAAAAAAAAGTAACACATAACAAACCAACAACTTGTTAGACCAAGCTGAGCCTGTCATTCCGCATCCAGACCTGCTGCTATGACTAACAGGGTTATGACATGTACCAGGGAAGGGTGTGGAATAAGATATAAGCGGGGACAGAACAATTTCAGCTTCAAGATAGATTTTTATGTTTCACATATATGTTAGGAAATACTATGAGAAAACAAAGAGAAGGACTTGGAGTTAAGTCCAATGTTCTGTGGAAGACAGAGTAGAATACTTGCACTCTTAAACGTTGCGTTGCTCAAAACAATTCAAATGTCTTTCTTAGTGACTCATTAATTTTCTAATATGAAACATCTTTATTTGCAACTTCATAGAATAGGGTTTTGTTAAATGTTTTATCTTCTTTTCTCTAAGACTGTACGAAAAGTTCTACAATATTTCAAAGAACATTTTCCAAATAATTTATTGGATTGTTGTTCATGTGTTCTCTGATGCTCTGTGTATTTACGGAGTACAGGTATGTCTACTTTTTTAAGACATCTGATTTGTGAGAAAGTGAGTTTATAGAATCCAGGAGTATGAGTGTCTTTGTATTAAACTGAATAATTTGGAGAATGGTGAATATTTTAACAGGAAAGACTTTTAAAAAATATTAAGGGATGAACTTTGGATGGTTCCATATGTAAAATATATAGGTTTGTAAGGGAAGCTTTTTTTTGTAGAGGTAAATTTATTTCTCCTGCTAAATCTTCATTATTAGCTCTACTTTGGGAGAAGGGTGAAAAGTCTGTGAAAAGGGTGAAAACCTTCCCTCCTTTCTTAGCCTTGGCAGCACTAAAGGAAATTACTTGCTTCATAATGTTTTTTGAGAAACCATATCAACCTTGTACATGATTTTGGAAAGTAATCTCAACTCTGCTTTCAAGAAAGGAGACTCAAAAAAAAAAAAAAAAAAAAAGGCAAATAATACAGTAGTGAAAAGACTAGGCCCTGTAAAATCAGTTTTACTAGGTTAAAAAAAACAAACCTTGGTTCTAAATTCCCCGATATTTAAGATCTTATCACTTTAACTTAGGGTTTTGTGTTTTTTTGTTTTGTTTTGGTTTGGTTTTTTTTTCCCAGTGGCCACATAAAAAATTAGAGTATCTTTTCTGTTTTTGCATTGAATTTAATTAAATAGACTTACAGTTCAATAGGTCAGTGTTTAAACAAAATTTGAATGTCAATTACAGTTACAGACTCGTTATCACAGATAGACTTTTTGGATGTTCTGCCATTATTCAATAGATAGCTTCTAATCCATTATAGAGAATATTACCACAAAGTTATTATTTTTAATATAACCTAAAATATTGGATTCCTTTTACTTTTTAAGCATTAAAATAATTTAATTCATCTTTAATGGATATACTTGTCACTGTCAAAATCTTGGAGATCTTTTCCCCTCTGCCTTTAAAGCACTCACGGAAAAGCAAAGCACTAAGACACACCGAATGTACCCAGACAAATAGTTATCGCTTTCAGCAATGAACGCTTTCTGAATAGCAGCCTGTTCCATGGTCTGCAGGGACCGTAACGCCGTCAGGACCTGTTTTGAGGGACAGGGGATGATGAAGGGGAGCAGAGTTCGAGTGGCACCTGAGCTACAGTGGGCCAGGCGATTTCAATTTACTCCTATTACTGAGACAGAAAGCAGATTAGAGGAACAGTGGAGACTACGTTAATGTATTGAAATGTATGTGTGGAAAGAGAAGGAGCAAACAGAAATAGAAGACTGCAGAAGCAAAGTGTGTGACATCATTTGTGATTTTCTATGCATTACTGAAATCTAATGTGCTGGTTCATATAGATGGAATATTAATGAAAATGAGTAACTCAGGGAGCCATGTAAAGGCGAGATTTGGAGAGGTAGTTTTATTTCAAAGGAGTCTCGGGTTTCTGGCATGCAAAATGAAACTCCAGGGAACACAGCAGTGAAATCTTCAGGAAGTGGAAAATAATGCATGAAAAAAAAGCTGGGTTATCATTTACCCCTGACTGCTAATGTTGAAGAACACAGAAAATGAAATTGGAGGAGGTATCTGAAAATGTATGAAGTTATTGCTTAGAACTGACCTTGTGAAATAACTAGGATCAAAGAAGGGAATATACAGAAAAAAAGTTAATACTCATTTCTGAAAGTCCAGGTTATGTGCATCCTTCGGGTATTAAGGAAATTAACAAGAAATACCCTGCTGCACAACTGAGAATTCCTTTATGAAAAGTCATGTTTAATGGGGAAGGTAAGCAAATATTAGAACAAAGCAAACGAAGTGACACTTTTCAGAGGACAGAAGAGTAAACTTGTTAATTAAAGATAATCAATTTTAACAGACCAAGGCTTAGTTCACAAAAGGCATTTAAAGCTTAACGGGGGCAGAATATAGGCATTTTATGTCAAGAAGTGTAATCCTTCCAATTTCTGCCCGAATGTGAACAGACAACAATCTGCTAATGCTTCCAACTGCTCCGGGAAGATTTATCTAAATTCTAGGCTCTTTTCATACACAAGATTGCTACTATAATGTCACAGTTTAGCCTCTGTTTCACATCTTGCCCTAGGTGAGATTTTCTGCCTGGTTATTCCAGGTCCCTACTACCCAAAAGGAAAGACTAGCTATGCTCAGACCATACCTGATAGCCAGGGTCCTTGTCCCCTGCATCACTTGAAAGATACAGATCTCTGGATGACCACAGTGTCACCATTCCTAAATGAATTAAAAATAATCTGGGTATAGGGAAAAAAACATAATATGCAGAAAACCACATGGAATATCCTGGGAAAAGCATGTCCTTATTTTCCCCTTGGGAAACTGGTCAGGCTGAAAGGGTTTAGAGGATTCAGGGGTTTCAAAAGGATTGAGACCAAATATTGGGATACATAAAGGGGCACAGAGTCCAGCAAAATTCAGAGCTGATTTGGTAACCAGTGAAGTGAAAGGAGAAAGGAAAACCATCATCGGCCAGACAGGTGAGGACATCCTCAACTAACTAATCAAACCCAACAGACAGTAAACTAAGTTATGTTCAGAGTCACAGACGTCTGTTTTGATTGCTCTACATGCTGCTTAGTAATGATGAATGTGAATACAAGAATGAAAATTATGCATATGTTCTTGTGATTTTGACAGCAGCAACTTCTACGTTAGTTCTTGACTGAAATGACTGATTTTCCCTGTGAGAAAGCTTGTCTACGTGCCCAGGTTTCGAAGCTGTCATGAATGAGACACAGTTATCCCTTGGCTACTGAAGGGTGAGCAATCAGGAGAGCCAGGGCTCCTCACTTCTAAGGGCCTTCCTTCTCCACCAATTTTCAGAAACAATTATCATACTCTGCTTATCTGTGATTTCTGAAATTTTCACTTTCTGGTGCCATTGCTTTCAATAGCAAGATTTTTAGGATGGTATAAAATATTCTGTAGAACAGCTAGAAATGTGTATTTAGATCAGATTTGAACTTGCCTACCGTATCTAATTTATTTTGACTACAACACTTCTATATAGACAAATACCATTATCATATCTAGATTTTTAAGGTATATTACCACACACATTCTTTCTAAATAGAGGGGTGGGCAGTTACTCTAGTGCTCGTTATAAGTTCTGAATCCTGACAGCAGGCAGAGAATCCTTGAAGACCTGGGCTTAGTGTGTAAGCCTTAAGAACAGAGACTTGTTTCCCTTCAAAACTCAGATATCACCATTTTAGTTTTTTCCTTGTCGATACACCAGGAGCTGTGAATACCATTCTGAGGTACACAGCTCCTCTGGACGTGCCATACCAAACATGTTTACATTGAGGATGTGGATTTCAGTGAGAAATCTAGAAGCCAAGAGTTACATTAGCAGTACAAAATCCCATATGTTAAACTCCAGTTAAGTTATGGTTCTGGTGAAAGTCAAAAGGCTCCTTTCTGTCACTGTGATTTTGTGGTTGCTCTAAGAGTAACTAAGACCTTTTCCTTTCATTGCAATATTACTCTACATGCAGCTTGCATTATCACCACCTAACAAATTGTGAATAGCAAATAGTAGCTGTCAGGCAAACGGCATCAGACAAAAGCAGGTGAATCAAGCCTTGAACCAGCCTCGTAAGGGATATCTGAGAGTATAATTTCAATAAACCAGATTTGCATACTGAGGACCTAACATGTCCTTTCTATATGGATGTGTGATGACAAGCTGACAAATGAGCTTAAAGTATATTCAAATTTCTGCATTTCAGGAGCAAAAGGACAAACTGTTTACAGTATATGAACAAGGTTCAGAGCATGCAGATTGAGTGAATTGTCACTCAGGAACTTGGAGAAAACTGAGCATATTTATTTTCAGAATTGTAAATGATGGCATGATTTCCTTAAAAAAAAAATCCATGATTTCTTAGAATTACTGATAAAATGTAGTTCAAAGAAGTATAGACTGCAAAATTATGTATCATTCATATAATTTTTCCAAAAATCATGTTCAGGTCGTAAAGCATAATGCCAGACTAAAATATAATAGCGATAAATATCAGAGTAATTTGTTAGACCATCTCCATAATTAGGGAATGCATTCCCATAGGAGTAGAATTACTGTAATGTATGCTAGCAGGATGTTTGAAAACAACCCTCTTAATAAATGGAGTTGACAGAAAATACACTGCAAAAGAATTATTGGCAAAGGCATGTAAAGTAAGAGATTTGGCAGGAACTTTAAGAACACAAATATGCATCACTCAAGGGAGAAGATTTCTATCCAGGGAATAAGCTGTCTTTGTAAACAGGCTTATACCCATAATAAGCATGTAGAAAGCATATATGAATTCCATCGAAGAAAAATGGTATCCAACAGAAATAAGGGATATAAGGGATTTCAGTGACAGTTACTTCAGGTTGTTACTCTAAATAGTTAAAATTGTAAGATCAGTTTTATTAATTTTTACATTTAATTGTTTATTTAATTGTTACATTAACCAGTGACTTTGCTTCTCTATCCCCATAACAGATGTTCATTATAAAAACTGAATACATTAAGATGATTACATTATTCAAACTCTTTGATAATTCATTTGTATTAAAACCATAAGACTCTGTTGACATTTCCCTAGGGTACATTTGGTGAGGTTAAGCAGGATAAATGTCACAGTTAGTAATGCTGTTAAGATAAAAAACTTGCAAAGGAACTACATATTATTTCTCTGCTTTATGGTCCTTAACAGCAACTTTTAGAGCTATATTTCCTTTTTAAATGATGCGTTATACCTTGAAAAGTAAAATAAAAAGACCTGAAATTATGATTCTTGCTCATTTCATCAAGAATAAATGAATAGAGGAGGAGAAATCTTAAAGAAGTATGCATGATATTTTTTAAAAAAGTTTTGAAACAAAAATAATATACTATGTTTAAGTATAATGGCCCTGGTGAGGTGTGGTAAAGATGACTGTATCTTAAAAAGAATGTGAGATGTATATTAATTTAAATGCTATTGCTTCAAAATAGGAAGTGAACCATAAAATCACTGAGATTCAAAGATGAACCTCAAATATAGCAAGGATTTCAATATTTTAGAAATGTTTGATTATATAGCATCATGTAGCAGGAACTGGAGAAAGAACTAGGTTGGAATGACCTATGGGGGACCCTCATTTCAGCCTCCTCCTCAAACCTGGGCTAATACTAAGATTAATTCAAATACAGGTATGCCCATTCGATTCATATGATGAAATTTTTTAGAGTAAATTCAGATTGCTCATGGCCTTCTCCAGGCAAGTTTTGAAAAAGTGCAGGAACTGATAATGCACGCAGCTCGTCAAGGTCAGTGGTCTGATGCTCACCTTTTCCCTCGCAGCCAGCTCAGCTGGCCAGGGTAGAGACCTGTGACCGTCACCTCTTGGTTTTCATTGTGTGCTTCTGCCTTCTCTAAGGCTCTGTGTTAGGTGGCTGATGGGTCCCCCTGGCTTAGCCTCCCCCCCCAGAATAACCAGGCCCAACCAATGCCCTCGGTCTCGTCTCACCATAGTTCCCCGAGGTGAACCCCTACCGTGGCACCTTGCTGGGCTCTTCGGTTTGGGTCACCTCTTTGGGACTGGGGGCCAGCAACAGGACATGCTCAATACAGGGCAACGTTTGCTTCCCCCAACTTCCAGCTAAACTGGGGCAGTGCCTGTCAGCGTTCTCAAATATTAACTTCATTTATAGCTTTTCATGAATCTAAAGGCAGTTGCTCAAACTTCAGTGAAATCTGGTCATTGTGACAGTTCATTGTTTGTTTCACGTACTGAAAATTTTTCTTCGCTCTTTACTTGAACACATTCAAAAAAGGAACTAAGTATACCTTATTAAATAATAAATTGCAATAACTCCAATTAGCAATAAGATTAGATGGATATACAGAAATGTTATAGTTTTGATTTTATTTTTAATTCAGCAGAATTATCGAGAAGCTGCTTAATAATGAAAGTTGATTTCACACTGCTCAGCTAGATACAAGGTGGTTTTGGTTTGTTTTTTGTGTCTGGGTCACATTTAATATCTGAATAGAACATTAATTATTATTGTTTTATTAATTACTGTTTATCAAAGAAGTGATAGTTTTGCAGTTGTATTTAATTGCAGTATCTTTGACTATATTCAGGTTAAACAAAATCGGTCCTTGTCGCAGCACTCCCTCCAAGCTAGCCGGCTGCAACAAGGTCTTTTACTATCTCATACCAAAATACTCTTCATGCTGGTCACTCTGCTGCCTTCTCCTAGTCTCTCCTCCCCCAGGGCCCTCTGTCTCCTCCAGATATCTCTTCCTTGGCTACCCAACCACTTAACAGAACCAGCCACACCTGTACTTTATTGATGTCAGCCAACACCCACCTCCCAAGCCAACCCACAGCTATATATTATCAATGTTAATTAACCCAGCTTCATCCCTCTAATAGGTCCTGATAAAAAAATTATTATTAATAAAGAAATCTCATAGTGCATGTTTTTTTGAAAAGGGAGCCACAATTTCAGGGGCTAATTACAATGATCAGTCAGCTAAGAACTCAAAAAAAGAAATACAGAGTAGGTGGGTACTAGAGGACCTCTGGAGATCACCTAGTCTGACAGTCCTGCTCAAAAAGCAGTTACCTACAGCAGGTTGCTCAGGGCTCTGTCTGGTGGGGTTTTGTAGATCTTCAAGGATAGTGACTCCACAAACTCTCTGGGCAACCTGTTGCCATGTTTGACTACTCTTGCAGAAGAAGAAAAAACAAACAAACAAAACAACCACAAACCTTTTCTTACATGCAATTCCCTGTTTTTTAGTTTCTGCCCATTGCCTCTTGTCCTGTCACTGGATACCACTGGGAAGGGTCTGGTTCCGTTGTCTTCACTACCCTCATCAGGTATTTATACACATTCATATGATTCAGCTGAACGATTCCAGCTCTCTTAACCTCTCCTTATATGAGAGATTCTCCAGACAGTCCACGTCTCTCTTTTACTGGGGAGCCCACAACTGCACACAGCGCTCCAGCAGAGAGTAATACAAGGTTAGACAATTTTCGTTTTTTCTTCTTTTTTTTTTTTCAGTTCTAATAATATTTAAAGGCATTGATGTTTTCTGCTTTATAATGCTGAATGACATTTTCCACACTTACAGCACTAGCTAAAAAGTGATTCTGTGACATTAGTCAAAATCTTGTAAATAATAAAGTTTAAATGGAAGTGGAAACCATGTAGAGAGGAGTTGCCAATTACCAACTGTCAAAATGGGAGTGTAAACTAAATGGGGTTACCTTAAGCCTTGTCAGTGGATATTACAGATGACTGGAAGACAGAGAAGGGAGTATATATACTCATTTTGTGCATGGCATAATGCTGGAAGAAACTACAAGTAAGTCAGGTTTGTAATTCAAAATTAATTCTCTGTAATCTGTTAAAAAGGGTAGGTCTGCTGCTGGAACAAGAATAATTGTCTAGACAGCAGTTCTTTGGGTGGGGGAGTCTGCTTAGGACTTGCAAACTAAACACAATCAATTATGACATCTGATTACCAGCAAGGCAACCTGTACTCTGGCACATAAGAATATGAAATTGTGTTTTGCTGGATGCGTGAATCAACCTTTTTCCTTCCTGCACTCAGCTGTAACAGGGGCTCAGCTGGAGGTCTTTGTGCAGATTTGACACTCCAAGAGTCAAAAGAAAAGAGCAAGAATGGTAGGAGACACAACAGAAGGAAAGATTAAAGGAGTTGTGATTATTCAGGCTAAAGAGGATAAGATGAAGCAGGAATTTGATGGGTCTTCAAATAGAAAAAGCAAAGTTTGTCATTTTTTTCTAATAGAAAAAAAAAAAAAGCTATTTCCTATGTTTATCCTGCCTAGATAAATAATAATTGGGCTTAATTGCAGTAAGAGAGATTCAGATTTGATATGAAGAGCAGTTTCTTTGCTGACCATTTCTGGCAACTTTTAGGGAAAGGTTAGACAAACGTGCAACATAGTTAAAGCTGATCTGCAGGGAACAGACGAGATGACCTTTGAAAGTCCCTTTGAGCTCTGATTTTTCTCATTTGCAGATGCCACCATGCAGACTTACAAAATCAACAAAAGAATCAATTGTTAAAAGCTATGGACAAAAGAATATAAAGTGTCTGTCTCTTTCTGTGCTGTACCCTTCTCTGCCCAAGTCAAGAATATCAGCCTTATGTTTGATTCAGGCTGTTCTGGTTGTCAGTGTTCTCTTCATTTTAACTGAATGTTTACATATATTTCCAAAGCTATCTAATATGTCAAAAGTCTGAGGCTATTATCTAAATAGACGCAAATGAACTGCAGATGTTGCTAAATGTTTGATAAAGTATCTCAGCATTGTTTATGTCTAAAAAGCCACCCTAAGATGCTTGCTTCATCTAAATCATTTTGAAAACTAACTTGAATAGTCAGCTCCAGCCTTCAGATTCATAGACCAACAATACTGATATTAATTACTTGAACAAACAGCAGTTTTGATACTTTTTGATACTCACCTAAGGTATTAATAGGCCATTTTCTGGACAATATTCAAGTCAAATTATTTTTCAAGCATAAACACATAGTGCTTAACTGACCTTTAGAAAATTTTAAAATACCTACCACATCTGAATGGCAGGTAGGGAGGGTTAACTTGTATTTGGGAAGCAGTGTGATACAGAGGTGGTCCATCAAAATGAATAAAGGACCCCACATTCTGGTTAAGTGCGCTGCTATTCTGATAAGTGCAGTGCCAGCTGTGTCACTATATTTTTTGAAACTAGTATTAATCCACTAGTATGCATTCAGTAAGGTCTAACGAGCTTCTGCCACAGTAGCAAACCCAGAGAGAGGATCTCTCTGCCAAGCTGTTTTGAAAATAATTCCATGTTGTCCATGCTGAGGTATGAAAATAAGAGAATCTTATTTCATCCATTGGAGATTTTATATATATATATAAAATTATAAATTAATACATTACAAAATTAACTTATATTTATGAAAGACTTTGGTATCTTCCATTTCTCTAACACTAGTTACTCCATTCTGGACATTTCATATTGATCAGGAAATCACAAGAACCTTGTTTTTACTGAGGACAATAACTAATTTCAATTCATACCTAATACTTGAATTTTTGGTTTTAAATTTAGTACTTTTTTTTTTTTTTTTTAGGCACAATTTAACAATAATCTGAATGTAGCTTCATGTTCTGAGTAGTTCCTAGGCAATGTGTGGTGCAAGGATCAGAAAATTCATGTAGCAATCCAGCTAGACAATGCACCAGGAATAAGAGGTATGGCTGATCTGCTTTATTTTGGGTTTATTATGGTATTTATAGCTTTATTTAGAATAAATAGAATTTATTCTATTTTAGAATAAATTTTAGAATAAAACTTGCCACTAAAAGGGAAAACTGTTTTCTAGTAAATTTAAGAACCAACCTACTTTAAAATACTTATGTTAATTTTTCTTTACACATTGAAGTATTTGGTAAATAAAACCCAGAAAATATGAAATCAATTTTATAGGGTTGATTCTTTTTTTCCCATGTATGTAATCCCACATTTCATTACATTCTGCAAGTTAACAAGTTAGAGAAGGTATCTGTATCGTATAACCCTTGAAATCCAGGAAATAAACCCCATTGCTTCACAAGCTAAAGTGAGAAGTGGCTGTATAGTTAAAATGGGTGTTTGTCATTTGCTGGAAATTATGCTGGAGCACATTGTTAATGACTTTGATTTTTGTAGTGTACAAAAAACATTTTAGAATTTTATCTTCTGAAAATAAAACTAGGGAGTAGTTTTATTTCTGGTTTTGTTTTTGGTTTTTGTTTTTGTTTTTTTTTTCCTGTTTGTTTGTTTGTTGGTTTGTTTTTAAGGTGGGGAAGTTGACCATGCCATATTGCTTGATAGAATTAGTTTACTTGGAAGACACCTAGTATGAAATTTTCCTGTCTTTGGTATACAAAGGGAAATATACTGAGCATTCCATTGCAGTAATATATTTGCACATATAACTCCTATAAATAAGGCATCATTTTATGTGTGTCAATCTGTGTGCCTTAAGCACCTTGGTTTGGACATTTTGACCGTGTCTTTCTAGGGAAACTATGATTTGGCCCACTGAAGTTTCTACATGTTATCACTTTTTTTTTTTTTTTTTTTTAAATCAGTCTCATCAATAAAATAGCACCATTTTTAGGACTGATAGGATTTTAACTTACATATTTTCATATCAACACCTGAGTGTACAGGAAAAATACTAGAACTAAGGGATTGTTGTTGAAGTTGGCTTGATAGGAAATTTCCTGTTTCACCTGGCGTGAAAGTACTTTGGCTGAAAGAACCTACGATAAACACATTGTCTAAACACATTCCTTCCTTAGGAAGAGGTTGTGTTTATGACATTATTAATCTTGCTGCTGTATATATAAATGGGAAAACAATGGATGGTTGTACTTAATTTACTACAGGACACATACAACAGGATTGAGCAAATGACTGTAATCTATTTTTAAGAAGATGTGCTACATGGAATCCCAATGTCACTTATATTGCTGGAAATTATTATGGGTCCATATACATTCTATTAAATTAGTACTGTGTACTTTTAAAGGTTCTACTTATAAATGTGTGTTAAAATACACTGGTAATACAAACCCAAATTTTTTACTGCTGTAAAAATACACTTCACAGATATTTGACAGTTTCCTTCCTGCTCTATCAAATTTGGAAATGGACTTCTCTTTTGTGTTTAGAGCATGCAGATGCTCAAGGATACTGTGCAAACTTAGTGCAGGAAGAAACCAGCTATAAAAAACCTGAGACGATCTCTCACACATACGACTATTTCAAGGGTATGGGGAATGCTTTAAGGTCTGTTTTGACATTTTCAGAGACTTAAATTAAAAAACACTTCACAAATTCTGTAGTAGCCATGATCAGTAGCAAAGTACTAAGTGATTTAGGTCAGAGAAAGTGATCACTGAGAAGCAAGAGAGCATCTGTTCTTACAAAAAAAGCGTATAACTATTCAGATTAGTAGGAACTGTAGAGGAATGTAGGCCGTGGGTTGATTGGCATTGATGACGTGCAGCTGAGGCCTTGCCTCGGAGGCAGTGGGCTGATTGACATGGACGATGTGCAGGTGTAGCTTGTTCCTGCTAAGTGGTTAAACAGCCCTGAGTAGTGTGGGAGAGAGGAAGAAGCAGAAGGAGATGAGCAGAGGAAGAAGCAAGGGAAGAGAGAGCATGCCCTGAGTGAGGAGGGGAGATGAGGAGAAGGCAGCAGAGGGGCTGGGATGGCGAGTGTGCCAGTGTGAGAGGGTAAAAGACCTTGTTGCAGCTTGATAGTCTGGAGGGTGCTGCGACAGGAACAACTTACTTAGTTTCGTTGTGACAAACTCATTGATGTTGCAAAAAAAATGTAGTTTATTGCTTTTCATTAGTAAAGATGTTTTATAGGAGGTTTTAAACACAAGACACTTTTGATGATGATAAGTTGTCAAAAAACATGAGTTTGCAGAAAAAGGCAAGAAATTTAAGTCATGTTTCCTAGGCAGTACCTTAAAATTTCAAAATCATTAATTCAAAACCTGTCCTTTTCTTTTTAATTTTCTTTCTTTTATGCAAGAGTGGAAGTTGACTGTCTAAATTAAAAAGTAATATGAAAAACTACTGCTAATTTCAATTGTTTTTAAAGATGTCCAAATGTAAGACTTTTTTAAACTACTAAATTCTGTATTGTTCTGTATATTAAAAGTTAAAAACCTACTGTGCAGACATATATTGTGATTGGTATGCTTTTAAAATGGACTTTTTTTTTTTTTATTTCCTATGAATAAGTTCTTCTGTTTCATATAGTAAAATGAGGCTTGGGTTTTACTTTATTTCATAAAGTTAGTAACTGTGTAAGATGATTTACTAGTGGTAGGGTCTGATGTTAAGGAATGTTCTGTTCTTTAAAACCCAAGAAGCTGGTGATATATTTAAAATGGCCCACAAGAAAATAGCTCTGAAAGATTTTCTGTGTTATAATTACACTGAAATACAGGACTTTGCTAAAATTGTCCTTTAAAATATTTACATACCGTAGATTATTGTTTTATAGTTTTTTTTCAAAAAGTGTTTTGAGATATTTCAAGACCTCTCATAGCATTTTTCAGGGACAACTCTAAACCTCTCTTGAAGGAAATCACTTTTTGAAGAAAAGAAGATTTACAGAAGGCTTAATGATATTTTAGGAGTTAAATCTACATTGTAAAAACAAACATGTTGTCATCTGGGGTGGTGCTGGGGGGAGTCTAATCCGTGATGGTTTTTAAAGTTCAGTAAATCGCACAACGATGAATTACAGAGGAGACTATTTTCCTATTCTGCTCAATCTTTTGTTTCATCAAATGGAGAAGTACTTGCTCTGGAAGGAAGAAAGGGAGAAGGTCATATCTGCCCAGTAATTGAAACCTGGAAGTAAAGCATGGATTTTTCACTCCAGCTAAAAAATACTTTATTACAAAGAGATTTATTCACATAAAAATATTTGCCTGTAATGGTGGGAAAGCAGGTACAGAGTATATGCAAAGGCTTAGTTTGTAGGGGTTTACCATTTGTGTTGAATACACAAAGCTGTTCTGATTAAGTCTGATTTCAGTGCAGTTTTGTAATCATTAGCATGATTACATTGTCAGGTTGTTTAAGTAACTGTTGTGGAAATGCCAAAAGGAGCATGTTATAGACTAATTTAAAAATGTTAGGAACTCACAGAAAATTTCCATATAATGTCCTTCCAAGCAATAAAATACTGGGGCAACTCTTTATTGCTTTTCTTCTACTTTACAACAGATTTTCAAAAAGTTAACAGAAGTTTGTAAAAACACCTCAAGCATCATGAATCTAGAAGACAGTTCCGTATAGGTTTGCAAAAATATAGAGAAGGAAACAAGTAGACAGACATGATAGAGAATCGCTCATGAAAAGTTAGGACTCCTAGAACATCTGGGGTGACACAGTGACATCCTAAATGTTTCCCTCCGCTGATTTCCATTCTGGCAATACAGTAACATTGGCCAGTAGAGTGTGCAGAGGTGAGAACTCCTTCTCTTGTCCTGCACAGGTCTCTGTGCCAGACCCAGAGCCTGTGTTCCTGTTCTGCATGGAGGTGTGGGTGCTTCTGCTTGGAGGACCAGAGCACGGCGCTTCGGTTGCCCTGTTCTAGTGCATGCTGTCTGTGGACGTTGAACGAGGCTTATTGCTGTGTTACGTCATTGTGGTTGCACTCCACAAGCCGAGAATTAGCGGTATTAATGATCCATGCCATGTCCCCAATTCCCTGGCTTCAAGTTCATTCTCCTGCACAGGCTGCTTTGTTCTATAGCTAGGCTGTAGATCACTAGTAGATACCTTACTGTCAAGTAGGAAGTTTCACAGATTAATTTAATTACAGGATGAGCCTGCATAGTAAGTGAAATGTATTTTTTAACAAGCATACTTTGAAGTATGCTTGTGCTTGGTTGTTGTTAATAATGGTGGTGGACGGAGGTTTATCTCCCCCCAAATAAAAAGTATTTTACAATGGGCACTGCACTGCTTTTTATCACACCCCCCGCAGCACAGAGGTAAAGCTGCCCAGCGCAGTCTGTGGTGTGTAGATTGCACGGTATAGTAGCTTACAGCTGAGGAAACAATGTGCTGCTAGCTACTCAAAACCCCCAGCCCTCCATTTATCTTGTGTTTTGCAGATTGTTTAATTTTAAATCTTCTTTCAGCGTGAGAGCACTACAAGTTTATCACTGACTTCTGTCTCTCTTAATAATTCCTCTGCATTACAGTTGTATAGGTTTAATTAGCTGCTTCTGCTTCAGTTTTCTCATGTCATGTTGTCTTTTTCATTAGATTTCTCTTCTTCATTTGTGTTAGATGTTTGCACATTTTCTAGCTTTAAGCAATGTGGGCTATAATTGGGTTCTAAAGTTGGAACATGTCTTCAGTTACTGTTTTGTTAATTTCTTTTATTTTCCTGTCAAAACCGTATGTTATCATGTATTGCCAATGAAGTGAAAGAGAAGTCAAAGGTAATCCACATCAGCTTTTTTGCTTCCAGCAAATGTTTGTGTCTTTAGACTTGTTTTCTGTTATAAATGTTCTATGAAAGTATCCATACTATTTTCATTTTCTGTTTTCATAGAAGCTATGCACAAGCATGTTACAGAATGCTGGAGGCTTTTAAGGTTGTAAAATCAAATGTATCAACAATGTGGTTTTCTCAAATTCTCTGCGACTGTATTACCACTTTTTTTCCTGTTGCATATAAATTTAGTTTTTCTTTTACAATATTAAGTTGGATATAATATAAGATTTGTTGGATACAATATAAGATTTAGTGTGACCAGTTGAGTTGAAACCCTGCTAAAATTGTTAAGTTAAAGGGGGGGGAAAGGAGATAATAGAAGGCAGAATTAGCAGACTGGAAGCTTGAGAACGTGATTGAAAAAAGGAAGGGCAGGGGCAGCATACAGATAGTTTATCAGATGAATGTAATAGGTTTTGTTTTTCCATATGATATTTGAATGACTGTGGGGATAGGTCATGTTTTGGTTTTGGACAGTGATATGCTGGGGTGAAAAGATGTGGAGACAGCAGTCTTCTGTAAAACTCTGGGTTTAAGGTACTGAAATTCTGGAAGTTACAGATAAAACTAGTAATAAAGTACACACTGCTGTTGCATAACTTAAGGATAAGATGGCATTCTACTTCAAAATGACTGGTTTCATCAGCTTTTCAGGTAAGATCTGTACTCCTGTAAGTATTTTTGAGGTTGAGAGTCGCTATGGGTGATTATTCTGCCAATCTAAAAATCAAGCAACTTGAGGAAGTAGAAAAGTTTTAATAACCTTGTTCCTTATCCATTCTGTGCCATTTTTCATACTAAAAAAATAAAAAGTCTATACAAAAAAAATTCTGTAAACCACATGATAGCTTTAGGATTTGAATATGGTTTTGTCATAGTGATAAATACTTGGCTTCCAAAAGTTTTAATTTTCATTGTGCATATATGTGTGTTTTCAGCATAATAGAAGGCAGATTTTGGATGCGTACTGCCATGAATTTACCCAGGTACAGTGAACTTTATAAGTTTACTGCTTGCTTGTTAAGTTCACATATATGATTCACTGGACTGTGTAACAGACTTTTCAGTGATAAAGCTGTTAAATCTAACTTTGCTGAAGACAGAAAGTTTACTTAGTTGAGGATAACTGCTCTGTGAGTTACTAAATTCCATTTCTCTGATTACTGCTGCTCATGGCATGTTTAAAACGTTAATTTACTTGTTTGTTTGTTTATTTGTTTGAAACAGCCATTAAAATGAAATTAATTGCAACGACATGCTTGCCATTGGATGGGAACAAGCTCAATGTTTGAGAATCATTTCAAGCTGAGAAGGAACTGAGCAAGCGATGTCAAGTCCAGCTCCCCAGTGCCTTTGTGCAGTCATAATCCCAAGTAAGTACTTACCCGTTTTGACCAAAGCTCATTACAACAATAACTCTTTTTCTGTGGTTTGCAACTGTCTTCTTCCAAGACTGTGACAACGATTCTTGCATATTTGGTTCTAATTCTCCCATATTGCTATAATGATTATTGTGAAAAGTCAGTCCTATTATGGTTTGCCTCAGCTTCTCAGGAATGCTCCCTTGATGTTCTGCACGTAATTCTTTACCCTGTGTTGGAATTGATGTAGTTGTTTATTAGAATTAATGACGGCAATTTCACTATCAGGTTCAGCTACCAAACTGTGAATTTGCCCCTCTCCCCCCATCACAAAAAAAAAAAAAAAAATTTGATAAAAAATCCCCCCAGCAGCTACCCAGATTAAGAGTATGGAAAGGATTTCTAAGTTAAAGAGGTTGTGTAGCATGGTTGGGTTTTTTGTGTTGTTGTTTTTTTGGTTTGGTTTTTTTTTTTACTTTTTAAAAAGAAAATCTTAAATTTGTTTCGATTGAATTGACTGCTTCATTCCAAAATATTTATAGATTAATTACATGAAGTCTTTGGTTCAATATTAAAATGGAAAAGGATAAAATAGGCCGAAACTTGCATATTTTAAACTGTGATATGCATACTAAAATTTCTTGATGGGAATAGTTTATCTCAGATGTACAATAAGCTATCCTGGAGCCAGCACTGAGGTCCAAGATACAAAAATCTTGGTACAGAGCTAAAGCAGAATACCAGTAAATAATTCCTTGCAAAATGGTTTTCCAGTATTTTGTCTGTCAAAATTCAAAACTCCAAAAGGAAACAAATGTAATATAGATTATGGTGATATGTATTACTCCATTAACGTGCTTTCAATAACCTCATCAAAAAAACGTTCTTAAAGGCCATCTATGTATAAAATTAAATATGAGATTTTAATTAGAAAGAAGAATTAATATGATGTTAATAAAGACTAGAAAAATAACACAAATGTATGTTGAATACAAATGCAAAGAAAATTATGTGAGAAATAAAGACTTACTGTGTCTTTGTTATATATTAAAACAGAATCTGAAATTGAATAAAATAGTTGATCTTCATTTTTCAAAGCAGAAACTTTAAAAAAATAAAATAAGTAGAATAGAACATGGAGTTTGAAACACAGACAACTAATATTAGTTAAAATGGGGCTTTAAGAAACACACTCAGTGGTTTAGTAGTTTGGAGGGTTGGGTTTTCTTTTTGTTAATGAACCATAGAAGATGAAGATAGTGCGTTTAGATTATACCTTTTCAAGTGTTGCATATATATATACATATATATATAAAAATACCTTGGATATAGCAGTGGAACATCTGAAAATGAAGTGTTATGATGTGCAGAGACATTTCCTACTCCATAAAGCATTTGCCCTGTTTGTATCGTGATAGGACACTTGTACGAGTCCTTTGAAAATGGGTTCCTATGGAAACATTTTTGGCAATATAGTTACTAATATTACAAACAGTCATCAGCACACAAGTACAAATGCTATACTGTATGTTACAGATACAGCCAGAGCTCGTTTCTCTGAATGAAGTTCCAGTGTATGTGTTCTTATTCCTGTGCCAAAGTATCTCACTCGAACAAGTTTGAGTTGGTTTGTTTTGTTGTTTCTTTGTTTGTTTGTTTTCTGTAATATCAAGTCATCTTGGTTTAAAAAAATATTTTGGGAAGTATTGTTTAAGCGCCATCATAAGTAGAACAGAGAAACTGCAGAGTGCTTGCTTTTCAGAAAGTTGTGTTTGAAGCATAGGAAAAGAGGCAATGGCACACTGGTTTTAGACGCAGCACAGTACAACAGACACAAGAATCAGAAAATCACTGTAGGAAAGATCATGAAAAAACATGCTCAAAGTCAGTGTTTCGTTCTGCTCCAGCTTCCATGGCCAGATTTAAATAGATGCAGAGATTGTTAATGTTATGGAGAGAGGAATTCTAGACCTGTGTCGTTCCAGCAGACGTTACATTTACACATGTTGACTGGAGCAAGTGCTGCCAATAATGATAGAAGCTTCGTACTGTCGGGCACGTTAGCCGTTAGATGCCTTCACTGTGTGTGGGCAACAGGAGCATATCTGATTAGCTGGTCAGAGAATAACCTTGGAATAAATGAGCACGAATTGATACATTTTCAATCAATTAGAAGGATTAACAAAACCAGGTCGGTTACTAGGGTTTCTCATTCCAAAAAAACAGACTGAGAAATCACAGAAACTAATTAGTGAAGTCAACAAAACAGAAGTGCCAAGGGACTTAATATGAAGGAGGCTGGAATCTGAAGTCAAGGCTTCAAAATCTGTCTAAACTGCAGTACAAACAAGGAAGCAGCATTTTACAGAAAGTGGAAACATCACTTCATTATTTGTTTTAAAAACCCCAATTTATCTAGAAGGTAGCAGATGTCAAGAAGGGAAGATGGAATAAAAAGGACATTTTAGTTAACGGATATTAGCCTAAAAATAAAAAGCACAAGAAAAGAAATTAGTACTTGGTTTGATGAAGCAGACATATGTATTCGTAAATAAGATACTCCAAATATGGTTTGAGTCCAATTTCAATATTATGGAGGTTATCCAAGGACAGGCAGGTTAATAGCAGGTTTGAGCCATCCATGCCTTTCTAGCCTCAGAAAAGCCTGTTAAGTCTGGTTTTCTACTCCCCCCAAATGTCTAGCTATAACAGCCACAAAAAATAAACTTTTAGGTAGTCAAAATGACATTTTTACAGATTATTTTTACTCGAAAAGAACAGCTGCTGGAGAGATTTTTCATGATTAGATGAATGCTTTTTCTTTACCAATCTAACATTTACGAATTTTTTTTTTTTTTTTTTTTTTTTTAATTTGAATGCACATAGTTTAACAAGGATTGCTTTTAGAGGGTCTTATTTCTTAAATATCGAACACAGGTTTGGGTTGTTGGTTTTTTTTTTCCCCCCCTCTGATCTCTCATGCTTTGGGCATAAGTATAAAGCTTGATGGATTTTGAAGTTACTGTGCTAGAAATAAGGCAGCTTAACCATAAACGCTGTATTGTAATGTAAGATGTGAATTCATAACCTACTTACCTTGTCTTTACAACATGCAGTGAGTAATATATATTTTGGCATACGTATCTTAATCATAAAAGTAAGCTTTTAGCATCTATTTTAGTATCTTTCAACAATTTTGTGGATTTTCCCTTATGTAGCCAGATGTTTTTTGGGGTACGTTTTCTCCAGATTTACAACGAGTTTAGTAAAGTTGTCAGGATCAGCAATTCCGAAACGGCTATCATTATAGATATAATGGAAATTGCTGAAACATCCTCATATATCAGGTTTAAGAGGAATCTTTTGTAATTTGAAATTTTAATATTTTAAAGCAGTATATTAGGTCACACATTATTTAAAGCACTCAAATTTATTACATTCATGCATTTTCTTCCACTGTTATCGTGTTCCCAAACAGTATAGCTTCTGCTTGCAAACTGTGTCCTGAAGAGCAAAAACCCTTCTTGGGCTACAACACCCTGAACTTGGCTGCTTCACATCAGAGTTCAGAGCTCACAAAAAACCTTTATTCCTTTCAAAGAAACTCCAGAAATTCTATTTAACGACAGAAAAAAGTAGTGATTGATGCAGAAACTGTAATTTGCTATAATTAAAAAAAAAAAAAAAAGTCTCCAGCAAGAGAAAAGACGACAATGATCTTGAAATTTAAATTGGCATATAACTATTCTGTTCCTGATTCTGGCACAGATGCACTTTCTGACCTTACTTAACAAAGGTGCTTATTAGTATATTCAGGCAGCACTTACTATCTTGTTGTACCTTAACCCGTGATGAATTTCCACATGATTAATATGGTACAAACTATTTGGAAGCTATTATTTATGATTTCAAAAAAATAATTCTGAAGCACAAGGGGCACTTGTAACTCAGTTTTCCACAGTGGAAATGATGATTAAATTAGTTTCTGATACCGAAACCCTGTTACGATGTATTAACTCCGTAGAGGCTTGGTCTACTTCATCTGCCTCGTCTACATTCAGAGCTCTGTGCTCCACGGAAGCCTTTTAAAGCCCAAGACCTTCACTTCTTCTATGGGCTCAAGTTTTGCAGGCTCCAGATGACTGCAGAAAAATCCTGCATGACTTGTTCGCATTCCCACTCCTCAAGAGCAAATAAAATAAAATAACGCTGGCTTTATGGTCCCTAAATGGAATTTTGAAGACATTTGAATATTCTCATACTTGATTTTTTCTCATTTAAGATTGGCTGGGGTTTTTTGAAGATATTTCTGCTAGTCACTTACACACTAATGATAGTACTGTTACTGGAGGCGGTCACGTGAATTTAAGAAATGCCCTAGTGGTGCCGATAAGGATTGAAAGTTAATGTTTTTATGCCCACTATGAAATAATAGGTTACATTAATTGAAGACTTTCAAGAGATTAGTAGAACAATTCCATTTCTACTGTAAAAGGTTTTTAATTCCTGTATACAGGAATAAAAGGTATTATTAAGGTACAGTTTTAGAGTGGGAAACCACAGTTAGAAATCAGCAAAGTATTTGGCAAAATCAATAACATTTAATGAAGTATTCATTGCATTGTCGAAATGCTGAAAGTAGAAAACAGTCCCTTGTATTTTGGGAGGTGTTTTGGGGTGATGAAGTAAAGACAATCGAAGAACTTCCACCTATATTTTCAGTATTCCTGTTCACTACTATTTCCTATTATTCTTCAAGCTATATTTGAAAAGAACACTCTGTAGATCCATTCAAGAAGCAAGGCAATGCACACATTTTAGTCCAGCTGCAACCATTTTCCCTGCTGTGATGAATGCAAAGTCCAAGTAAACATTCAACTGTGGACAAATTAGGCATAGATCCTAACTATTAAGAGATTTTTTTTTTTAATTATCATTTCAACTTCATTCAAGACTTCTTCTGAAAGAAATTAATGTTCTGTCTAGCTAATGACCTTGAGTTCTCACACAAGCCAACAACCCACTGTCTCCAAATGCACTTTCCTCGTTAACTGAGAGTGATGAGGTACATCATTTTCTACTGCTGTATTCGTTGCTGTGGCTACACCTTGGTTCTGGGCTGTTCCACTGCTGTGGACATCCACATGGTTTCACAGGATTTGATCCAAAATTAGACTCTTGGTTAAGTGTATATGTTTCTAGACAAGTGAATATTTTTCTTACAATATTGATTGAGCTATTCTTCTGTAAAAGGTTGGTTTATCAAGCCTTATCTGTGTCCTCAGTTTTCTTAAAATGTCCACATAAAATTTTAAAAAAAGGATGTACTTGATCATGGTTGCAGTGTAATAGTAGTCACTTATGTTTAGCTAATTCTCTATATCTCTGTCCTGTTCTAACAAAAAAACCTTTAATTAATATTTCATTACTATTTGAAAGACTATTGGGTTGTAGGGGGAAAAAAGTCAAGATTGGACAGTGGCTTTGGTCATTATTAATCAATTTTTTATTTATGACATTAATTATGAGAGAATAAAAAGACACAGAATTGTAGTTTTAAAATTGCTAAATAAAAGGGATTATTCTTATACTTCCTGCTGGGGCAGCAGCTAAATAACCTTGGACTGTAGTATTGCTACTATTCTGATTGTAGTTTTTGTCTTAATGGTAGTACTGAATGCTTTATGGGCTGCAATGCAATCTTCCTCTGAATAATAAATCAGTGTTCTTTTAGTGCCAGCTCTGACCTTTTCTGATTGAAATTGTAACACATCATCATAAAATAATGTCAATGTGATAGAGAATCATCTGCCCCATGAAGAGTGATTCTACATATGCATCCTTTAAAGAGTTAGGTGTCTCTGATCATAATTACTCTTCAGTTACAAAAGGGTAACGCTAACCTGGCAAACTGTTTTAAAAACTCAGCAATACACTGCCCTGGAATAAATATGTGCTTTCAAGAGTTCTGCTTCTGGAAATTTCTCAAGATGCAAAGGAGGCAAGCATGCACAGTGACGAGCATCCTCAAAGGTAAACTCAGGAGCTTCTCTTCAAAGAAATTCTGTTGCCATTGGTATTAGTCAGTATGAATATTGAAATGAGGTCTTTCTTTAAAGACATTGGTGTTTTTCAGATCTAACTGCTTTGAAAGCTCCCCACTGCTCTACTTCAGGGTTTTTTATGTAATGAAATATATCCTGGACAAAATGCTTGATTTCATTTTTCCCCTCACATCTGTCTGGAAGATTATTAGATTTTCATATAATTTTTATCCATTTTGAACAGGCACTAGGCACTAGGTGTATCAAGAAGTTCATTGGATTGGATTTCTTACTGTCAAATAATTTATTCTGTTTGTCATGTAGCAATTTGGTGAATGGCTTTTCTGCAAGGTCATGATTCTAGGGTTGTTTTATTTATTACCAATTTCAGATAATGAAAGTAGTTGCCTTTGAAGGAAAAAGTCAAATTAGTACATATTTGTGTTGGAGATGTGTACTATAGTATTCCCGTTTTGCACTTCCACTCGTGTGTGTGTATACGTATATGTATTTATATATATTATATATAGTATGGAAAGAGAAAGAAGGAAGAAAAGACGAGTCTCTGAGAAGGTATATGGACCCCAACAAAGCCGGAGTGGTATTTTCTCAAGGAGAAATAACTTTAACGTCTAATTTCAAAAAATATTTCTACCTTTCTTCCATGTGTTTATTTATTAGTTATTTCTGACATTTAAAATACAGTCAATTGATTCTCTGTGAAACTTCATAGCACTCTATATTGCACAGTGCTTGTTTATACGATCTATCTAAATCATCTGTGACTTACAGAACTTGTATGGATGAGTTATGAAAAGAAGCATGGTGAATTTTTCCTTTTCTTTTTTTTTCCCTCCTCTATCATGTCATGCTTGCACTTAACCTTTACCTATTTAATCCCACTTTATTGATAATTGCATTGCTCTCTACTCCATTCATTTGGCATCATTCAATTTTTGTGTGATCTTCATATATCGCAGCGCAGAATTGGAAAGTAGTCTTAAAAAAGTTTCAAATGTTTCTTCTACTTACATTATGACACAAGAATAAAAAATATCACCAAGGAAACTGTAGACTTCAGAGACAATTTATTCTTTTAAGTCAGACCAAAGTTTAATTTAGATGAAAATCCTAGAAGACATAATTCCTCACAAAGTCACTAATGTTCTTCTCATTACCTGGTAATGATAGTCTAATTCTATCAAAAGGAATTTTTAATAATATAGCTGCATGTCTGAAACTTAACAATTTAGAATGGAGATGACACTATCCAAAAGCTTAAGAAAACACATTAACTGGAGTTAGAATAAATCACCAACAACGAACATTGTCATTTTCTCAGCTAATATTTCACCCCTCTGGCCTCATGCCAATATAGCTTTTACATGTTTCGGTAGTGGCATGTAAGTGATTAGAACGTCCAGTCCCCACGGAAAGGGCAGAAGAGGTCACATTTAGAAGTTTGCTTTAACTTCCAGCATTCTTCTTGGTTTTCTTTGTATCTGACAAGTATCGCTGTGCTTCGCTGGGTAGCTTTACCATACTAAACTCTGTGTTACTAAGACAGAGACGAGAAGGGCGAATTCCTGGAGATGGAGCACAGTCCTTCATGCAACATTTGTACATCATCTGTCGCAGTGTGTCTTACAGGTTACTGTAACTTGTTGCTTCCTTCTGATTAGAGTACATAAATACAATTACAGCTCATGTCCCACTGCAGAGTAGGCATTAGTAGCAACAACTTAAAAGAACTTTACTCTGCGTTCAAGTTTAGATTACATCCTGAATAAGGGGAGGGGTAGCTGGCTAGCTTCACAGGTTTTGCTGTATTGTCTTGCCAAGTGTGAAGATGTCAAAAGTCAGAAGTAATAGAAACGTATGGTACTGCAATGATGAAATATGATTAATCTGTACAGCGAACACTGCTCAAATCCACATTTGTAGACAACTAAAGGAGGATGTGAACCTGCTGTAATATAACGCCAACATAAAAGAACGTATCACATTCAACTGCCTTAGTGCCAAAACACACAGAACGGTAACCTTTCTATACAAAAGTGTATGAGAAACCCACCGTATTTATAAATACAGCCTTTAAAACACATGTGCTTTTTTTTTTTTTTTGTTAATATTATTCATTGAAATGTAAGAATACTTAAAAATGGAACCCAAAAGTTAGTCTTGTGAATTCATTTGCAGCTTAGACATGACTGCATTTCAAAATGTTTGGCTTGTATTTCAGGTTATTAATTTATATTATTAACTGCGTTTATAGGGTACAAAATGTCAGCCTGAGTTATAAAAGAATTGTTACTCTCCTCTAAATGCTAACCCAGACTTGGAAAAACAGGGAAATTATTACATCTTTCATCTGCAGACTGTTATAGTAGTATTTGGGTTTTAACATTTCCCCCTTTATTATTATTTCTCTTTTCTTAAAAGCAAAATATGGCCAGGAAGTTCCAATTCTTATATGCTTTTTGATTATTCTTCCATACACTAAGTTAATATGAAAAAGGCTGAAAGTTAACATTTCATTTTACATTCTTTTAATAAAGAAAATAAATTTTGTGATTCATTTTATGGGCCCTTAATAATGCTATGCATATTGGCTACAGCTCAGTCAGAGCTGAATTTTCTTTAGAATCACAGAAATTTAACCTTATAATTTAGCCCGTTATAAGCAGATTCAAACAATAGTCATTCTAAAGCTCAATCTTCATCTTCATTTTGTACAATGTCTGTCCAGCAAAACGAAATGTAAATTTCTGTCATTTGGCTTGTTTTTTAACCAGTTTTTCTGACCATGCTAATCTAATTTTTTTTCCTTTTTGTCATTAATATAGTCTTTATGCATCCCCTGTGTGATTTAAGTAAGACACAGACATGTTCATCCTCTTGCAAGTGGAACACTCTGACTATGAACAATGCCTGTCCCTTCACTTCAGAATTGAGTAATCAGTAAGAATAGTAACCTAGAAGGATCTACTGTAATAATGACAGCACTTTGTGGTAAGTATCTGTAGAGTTGTAGATTTTTGTGGTGGTGGTAGTTTTCCTCATATTCATGTCTCAAGAAGTCTCTGTGTGATCGCAGAATACTTCTTTCACAAGGCACTAACCGTACATCTCTGAAAGGCTGCGGCCTAAACACCCGCTGAAGCCTGCAGATTTAAGCAAGACCTGCAGGGCTGTTGCTGCAGTTCTTCCCCTTTGTAAATTCTTACCTTCTATATGTTTCTAGATTACATCCTAGATGTTTCTAGAAACGGTGCCTCTATAACTATACAAAAAATACCATGGATTATGGCAGGTTTCCAAGTTCTTTATGAGAGAGCACTGCTTAGAAGATGTGAAAAACTGATCCAATGGACTTCTGGTTGCATGCAGTTTATGTATAAACTTTTAAAAGGTCAAATTTTAAAACCAGTATAGTATGGTGAAACACGACCCGTTGGTGTTTTGACTGTAGTGTTACTTCACAAACATTTTTTGAAACAATGAACAATGACTGCATATTTGTAGAACATCCATAAGAAAGTTAGTCGGAAATTTAATAGA
>JAVJGJ010000034.1:20333852-20368373 GCA_035590215.1 Microhierax caerulescens
CTTTTAAAAGGTCAATTTTTAAAACCAGTATAGTATGGTGAAACATGACCCGTTGGTGTTTTGACTGTAGTGTTACTTCACAAACATTTTTTGAAACAATGAACAATGACTGCATATTTATAAAACATCCATAAGAAAGTAGTCAGAAATTTAATCTTGGAAGTTCAAATATGGCATCATTTTTCTTTTGGTTTTGTTTCACGCTGTTCATCCTAATATTTAGTAGTCTGCTTTAGTTATCTGTTAGGAACAGTGAGTCAGATTTGTCAATTAGTGTGGTTTGTTCTTTTCAACAGTAAAGTTGTGTGTTGACCTTGGAATACAAATCCCAGAGAGACGTATTTTATTTACATTTGTAGGTTGGGTTTGATTTTATACGATCTAGAGTTCCTCATGAGTTCATTACACTGTCTTAAATCAGCTCCTTAGAGAGATGCCTCGGTGAAAGAGCTTTTACAGTTACTACACAAGAGATCTGTTTCTTCGTAAATGAAAACAAGTGCCATGTAGTTTGGACACCGTTGATGTATGCAGTGCAGTGTCCTGTTGAGTTACAGAATATTCATTCTGGCTAACTTTTAACAAACTAAAATATCAAGCTATGAAAATAATTCAGTGGATAATCCTGAGCAGCAAGAAATAAATTAAGCTTATTCAGACAGTGGCATGCAAAGAAGCTTAGTTCTCAATGTCACTGTCCTTTCCTTTGCTCAAGAAAAGTTATGCTAACTTGAAAACTATCACTTATTTAAAGCTGTGAAAGTGAAAATAGGATTGTGCTAAATTTTGCTGGCAAAACTGGACCATATTTTTTCCTGCAACATTGTAGGTATCTGAGACGGTTCAAATAAACAGAGTTATCTGAGGGGATGGTAGACGTGATGATCATGGGGAAAGCAATCAGAGAGATTTCCAAACATCCTTGATTAGTAGAGGGCAAATACATTTTAAAGGACATAAATCTAAGAGGAAGTTGTTAATGGAAAAACTGCCTTAGTAGCAATAGGTTTGGAAAATCAACTTTGGATTTATTATAGTTAAAAACCCTAAGGCTCTCTGCCTAACACACATATGATATGGAGAAACTTAACAGATGCTTTACTAAGGGACCTGAATATAAATCAGTTTAGGAGCATTAATCTGTGCAGAGCTGAGTTTAGTTCTTTCTGATGAAAAACTTCTGAATTAGACAAGTCAAACAAGTGTGATTTTCCACTCATCCCACAGTGAATTGCATATGGTTATATAATATAAACAGTTTAGGGAGCAAGCTATCTTTGGTAACATTAAATCCGTGTGTGGATAACATTGATTCAGCTCATTCCTACTGGATACAACTGCATTTTTGTAAACGTCTTTTCTACTTTCTCTGTGATTTGCTTAGTCAGCTAATCTTTTCCCTTCCTGTGAATGCAACAAATAGAAATACATGATTTGACGGTGATGGGTGACAGCAGTAATGGTTACCCTGCAACGCTTACTAAGCCATTGTGTCTATAGCGCCACAAGTGAAATTCGGCAGGTTTGTAATTAAAATGGCACATTTCATACAATTGTAGTGAAATTACAATTTTAGGTAAAATTATCTCATCTTCTATTCTGAAAGTAGTATAAGAAAAGAAACAATGTATTTTCATTCTCTTGTGCTTCGGCCATATTATAAATCCTACCTGTTACCTTCTTTCGCTCCAATTCCTTTTCCAATTAATGACTTTCAACAATATGTCAGCAGGAATCACTCTGTCTGCACCACTTGGAATCCAGAAACATTACAAGAATTTTGCAGTTGCATCTGTTATATTTTGAGGCCTATTAATGCTTTCGGTATTCCCTCCAAGCAATTTTAGTGTCCTTTTCACCTATTGTTAGGAACTCCTGAATTTCCCCATATCATCAGTTCAGCGTCTCTTCCTTTTAATTCAAGTTAGCTTGACTATCTTAAACTAGTCTCGTAGATTACTTAATTAACAGCAACTTGTGTGGTTTTATCTTGCTTTCAGAAATGTGCATTAATTCCAGAAAGTGGATAGGGTTTGTAGAATTAATAAGTGTGGGGTTTTTTGGTTTTTTTTTAAAATATTCATATATTTAGAAAATAGTGGGATGATAAACCTTAAAGATTTCAGGTGGTTAGGCTTTTTCAATTTCTATTTGTTTGCTTTGAATGCTTGTTGAGCATGATATTATTATTATGCTGGACAAAATATTTCAGAATTACCCAGAGTCAACCATTTTGAGGTATAGTAACATTAGAAATGGGAGATTAATGGGTAAAATAACATACATTATACACTTTTGCTTAAGGGTACAATGACATGAAGAAAGGTTAAGATGGAAGAATCTAAATGAAAATGCATGAGTTCTGCAGCTTCATGGAGAAGGATGCCAGCAGAATACTAAAAACTTTCTCTCTGGAAGGATCAGGTCTGTTTTTTCCCCAACTAAAAATGTGTATGTCAGTTTTATTTCAGTACCTTAGAATTAGGAAGAGCCTTTACAAAAAAAATGATTTTTTTTTTTTAAATATTTTTTTTTTTTTTAGATTAGTCTTGGAATTCTCTGCTCTGACCTTTCAAAATATGTTGCGCTCTATGTTTATGTTTGGATTTAATATTTTCTGGAGCAAGAGCTAAAATACATCCAACTCAAATCCATAGCTCGTTAGCAGTTCTTGCCTTTGTCATGTCTTACCAGCAGACTTAGCCTATAAGCACGTTTTACTAAAGACTGACGTGTTTTAACTTGTTCGATTTGTAGAAAGGATGTTTCTTTTCATAACAAAATCATGAACACGATAAATGGTTGTGAAATGAAGTATAAATTTCAGACAAGATTTTTAAATTTAAAAAAGGCTGGGTAGGAAGAAGTGCTGTACCAGCATACCAGACTTTTGTAGAATCAGAAAAATTTAGGTTGGGAGGCATATCTGGAGACCATCTGGTTCAACCTTCTGTTGAAAGGTTATGCCTGTCAAGTTGAGGCTAGAATCTTTCCAGCTAGGGAGATCCCACCACTTCTCTGTAACTTATTCCAGTTTGGGTTTTTTTCCTGTGACGGATTGTTTTCCTATTTCCAAAGCAGTATTTCCCCTGAATCAATTTAAGCCCATTGCCTCTTGCCCTGTCAGAATGCAGCCTTATGAAGAAAGTGCCTCCATGATTTCTATAATTGCCCTTTTAGGTACCAGAATTTTGTGGTTGGTTTTTCCCTGAGCGTTCTGCTCTCCTGGATGAACATAAAAAGTTCTTTCAACCTTCCTTCATGTCTGTCTGATTATCTTGGTGGCTCTCTGCTGAACCTTCTCCGTTGTTTAATTGCCTCTGAAACTGGGGATCAAAACAGGACAATTTATTCCACATGTGGCCTGGCAATTGTTGGATGGGATGGCACAATTACATCCCCCGATCTTTGTGGCTGTTCTGTTGCTGATGTAGCCCAAGATGCCATTGACAATCTTGGCTGCCAGGGTGTATTTCTGGCTCTATAACAGCCTGTACTGTTACTTGGGATTATTCTATCTCATTTGTAAAACATCACATTTATCTTTATTGAACCTCATGCAATTCTTGCTGACCTGATCTTCCAGCCTGTTCAGGTTTTCTCCTCCTGTTTTTTGGTTTTTTTTTTGTTTTGTTTTTTGTTTTTTTTTTTTTTTTAAATAATTGTGCAAATTTAGCATTTGCAGCCTTGGTGAGATTATATTTACTCCTGTCATCCAGCTTGTTCATAAGGGTATTGACCTTTATTTGGATCCGGTATTGATGCCCGAGGAATTCCACTGGCTAGGACCTTCTTCTTGCATATATAAATACTGTTTAGATCCACGTGTGAATGCAGACTGTGCTAACTCCTTTTCAAGTTGAATCCCTGTCAACATCCCTCCCTGTGTGGAACACGGAGGTACATAACCAACGCAGGAGTAAAAGAGGAAGGTTTGAGTGTGAAAGCAGTTGGTTTATATGGCAACAGTACCATAAAGACTATAAATAAATTCAGATTTGGATTCACAATACTGTGTAGATCAAGTATTCACAATAAACTGGGAAGAAATAGTATGCCCTGCATCTCACTTGTTGGGACACTTATCTAAGGCTTGTAAGAACCTCTTCCCAGTGAGAAATGAGCGTCCCTATTGACATAAGGATTTACACAGAGGTTCTCAACCCTAGGCAGATGGGGCAAGGAGACTCAGATATGCCAGCTGATATTATTTGGCCGTATTTAAATAGGCTAGAAGCAGAAAGACTAGCCAGCATCAGTTGACTGTGATGGATGTCTCTTTTCTGCCTAGAGTTTTACTTCGTATGGACACTCAATCTGGCCTAACAATAATACCCAGAGGTTTACAGAATTAGATCGCTGCATGGAATATGGTATATCCAGGTGCCAGAACATATTTAAAAAAGTGGCATAACATGAGAGAAAGTCCTCTGGAGATGTTCAGGAGCTTTGTGCTGAAAAATGAACCTCATCATTGTTGGGAAGAACAGGGAAGCACTGCAGCTAGTTCCACTTCAGTTGGATACCTCAAATACTGATGTGTTGGTTGAAAAATGTTTTCTTCCTCATTTCTCTGAAAGCAGTCACGGTATTTCTCTCCCAGTCAGAAAAGAATGGCAATTTAAACTCAAGTTCTGTCAGCCATCCCATTGCTCATCCAAAAAAAGCCCAAACTTTAAAACCGCGTGCCCCAAAGTGATGATCTCTTACTTCATCATACCCTAAGAGGTGCCTCCAGGCCTGCCTTTGGAGACCTAAAATTTGCTTCTCTGAAGAAAAATCAGTTTATTTTTGTAAACGCATCTGAAGGCTTTTATTGAAATAACCAATACATTGTATAATGTTATTTATATAGTCCCTTTACTTAGACTTGATAATTAATACTAGGTGCCATCGGGGTTTTTTTTTTAGTGATTTTAAATCTCCTATAATAGTTGATCAAAGAAAATGAAGATTTATTTATATAATCTATTTACCCCTTATTGCATGTAACCTTCATGCAATAATCAATTCTGCTAGGACTATGGATCCTGAGTCTACCGCTCAAAGGTCAAAAGTGAGAAAAATTGATCATCTCTTTTATACCTGTATATCAAGACATATAGTCTTTCTTCAACATGCCCCTCGTTAACATTTCTAGAATAACATTTTTTATAATAGAGTTTTGTCAGCTGAAGTCTAACATCCTACTTTTTCACCAGAATTATACGAGAATTTAAAAAGTACAGTTGGAAATTACAGCGAGCTATTTTTACAATGAGAGGAACCTGTTAGTTACAGAAAGAGAAATCAACCATTATGTCATTTAGAAGTTTTTACAATTAAAAGTTTTATTCCTAGAGGAACTGAAAGACAATTAAATGAAATGCTAACAACAAATTAAATGCTTTATAGGTCAGTCATCCCATTAGGTCTCTTTAGGGAAGCTGTTCTCATATAAAGCATGCCATAACCTATTTGCATAATGATTCTATCTTAACTGTGCCTTCTGCTCTTTTATGGTGTGTTGTTTATCCTACTGCATGGCTGATATAGTAGAATCGCAAAGAAAGTAAAAGCTGCTATTCATGGCAGACAAAACATTGCACCATTCAAATATATTATGCAGGACAGTACCCAAACTGCAAATATGATTTAACACCCAGAGACATTGCACTCCCCCTACTGCAGGAGCTTAATTGTTTGAATTATATACACTGTTACCATCGTTGTTTTTATAAGATTATACATAC
Source organism: Microhierax caerulescens (assembly GCA_035590215.1). Taxonomy (NCBI): domain Eukaryota; kingdom Metazoa; phylum Chordata; class Aves; order Falconiformes; family Falconidae; genus Microhierax; species Microhierax caerulescens. The sequence continues at coordinate 20,339,585 of JAVJGJ010000034.1, forward strand.
AAAAGCAGTTCCAGCCAGAGGATAGGAAGCTTGTGAAAGGAAATACAGTGTTTCTAAAAGCAGGGCTAATGGTCTGAGCTTGTTTGAAAAAGCAAAACCCTTTCCACAAAGGGAAAAAATCCACCGCTCAGAAATGCCTATCTCCAATACGCACTGGCACCAATATTCTGTCAAATTTTTTGAGGGAAAGAAATTTTGTGGAATAAGTCTTGATTTCTGCCTTTAGATCATAGCCTAGTTATTTCCAAGATTGGTTTTGTCTCCATGGGCAGAAGGTGAAAGTAGCTAAACTCTTGGCATGCAGCCAGAAAGCTCCGTTTGTTGTTTTTTTTTTTAAATTCTTTTTTTAAACTATTGTTTTCAAAAGGTAGAAAGGAAGAAAAGTAAACAAGTAACATTTGAACTCCAAACAATGTCAATTCCACTTGCCCGGAAAGCTCAGTTTGGTTTTTTGTTGGTTTTTTTTTTGTTTTAATTCTTTTTTAAACTGTGTTGTTTTCAAAAGGTGGAAAGCAAGAAAGGTAAACAAGTAACTTTGAACTGCAAACAATGTCAATTCTGCTTGCCCAGCTGGAGAGAGCTCCTAAAGCCCTGTTCTCCTGGAAGCCTGCTTTAGCCACCCTGGCTCGTGTGTACCTTGGGAAAAGCAGTGAGGAGCCTGGAAGCACAAGGTGCCTTTGCTGCGCTGTCTAGTCGGAGCTTCCTGCATCTCAGTGGGATCGGCTGCACGCGCAAGGTAGCGGGTGCGTGTTTTGCAGGCGGTATCAGGGCTTGCTGTGATCAGGCCACGGGATCACAAGTCCGTAGCGGCACGCTTTCTTGTAGTTTATCATCTTTAACCAGTTAGCTATGGTTAGTCAATTTTCAGTTCCAACACGAGGGAAGAGAATTCACGAACAGGGCCAACCCTCCTCCTTCGGTGGTGGATCACCATCAGATAGGGTTACTTAATCATCGAGCCATACGTCAGTCATAGGGAACTGTACTGGATCAGCTCTCCCGGTTCTACAGACTGCACTGTGGCAAAACTCCACTTGGGTTTTCACAGATGTTCAAGTCTTTTCAGTATCTGAGTGATTCCTGAAACACTGTCCCTTTGCTGTTATGAAACTTGAAGAGAGTGGTTAAGTTTTCAAAAAGGCCAGGTAGTCAACAGTTCACAATAGCTTCAAAAATAATGATTAAAAAAATTTAAAAGTTTAAAAGTGTTTTTTTTTTTTTGTTTTTTTTGTGTTTTTTGTACTCTCAGGTTATTAAGAAAGCAGACATTAATTCTTAACTTTTGCACTTTTCAAGCATTACATTGTGTGTAGCCTTTCTGCTCTCGTGTCTACGCAGCAAGGAGACTGAGACTGTCTTAGGTACAGCCATGGCAAGCTCAGTTTTAACCTATATCCTGGCATCTGCTGCAAACCTTTGCCTCAGGTGTCTTGGTCCTGTGGTTGGTAATACCCAGATATGCTGCTTCTTGTGCACCTGCCCTGGATTCTGTGCCTGGAACACTGTTGATCACGTAATTAGCTGATCCTACTGGATTTACTAATGAGTAATCTGGATTCAGCTTTGTAAGGGAGTCTCTTCATGGATGTGAACCTCTCCTGATATTGGCACAAAGTTTTATTTCTCTTTTTCCGGACCTCCTTGAGAGCATGTCGTTCACGCTATAGTGAAGCATAAGTCAGTATCAATTCCAGTTGGAAAACTTCAAGACTGGATGCAGAAGTACCAGACACAGCCAATATCTTTGCTGCTCTTAGCCAAAACACAGATCTTACCATATATATTTTTCTTGAATATCAGCAGGTTTTGGACTTGTCTCTGTGCAAGAAGTCTGGAAGATGAGAATTACCTTATACCCTTTACTTTAATGAATTATTCCCTTCCAACTAAATGTGTATTTCTCAGCATGAATATGACACTAAATGTCATGCAAATGAATTAAGCACTTACCTCCAGAGACCTGAAATAACTTCCTTCTGTTACAAAGGAATTTCAAGGAACATCCTCTGGTGGACCTTAGCAAATTAAAAAGATCACTTTTGCTGTTCTGGTGTCTCAGACCTTTTTCCTCTCAACATATACTCAGTATTTACCTTTCATCTTCATAGTATGCAAATGTTTGTCTCAATGTTAACTTTAAAAGGAAATAAATCACTGCTCTCTGTAGCATTAAAGACATGATCTGTGGGTGAGGTTAGTGTATATATTTAATGTGAAATGAGTGGTGATTCAGCCTCATACAGACAATTAACTTCGCTGACCAGATATATTTTATATACTTCTGGCCTGACACTGTACTTGAGTGCACCACCTTTGCAGAAGGCAGCAGTATTACTGCTGTTTGAACCTGTGATGTTAAATACCGGTGTTTCTATGTTGAACTGTTTCATGCTTTGAAGCATGACACTACTACCATTTACTGTGAGAATGTTATTTCAAGATCTCCGTCTCTGAGGGATTTCCCTGCATGGGAAAGGAAGGTTGTGTATAAATTATTTCCAGCATTATTTTTGGAATAAATATATATCCAGGAGAAATTTGCAGTCATGGCTGTAGCTACTGCAGAGTTCAGTTTTATTTTTCTTCAAGATAAGTGCATCAAAATAAGGTTTCCCTTATATTTTTAGGTCGTGTACAACTAGAATATTTGTAGCATACCTGAAATGGGTCTTGTTTGTAAGCACCTTCCTGCTGTAGTCCAAACTGTTAAGGAATGAATAGATTACCTAACTTGCTTTTAAATGTCTCTGCTGATGGAAAGTCCTGTAATGCTTTCATCTGTCAGGAATGATGTAGGTATTATTTTCCCAGCTTGTCTAGGATGCTAGACTATGAGCCTTTATGTTCCATTTGTTGGGTGATGCTCAATATTCAAGGGTTTATGTAATTTTATAAACTTCTTCATAAGTTCTAGGGCATGTTCAGTGTTTAATGTCAGAAGATTTCATGTGTTGTTGCTTTTCAATGGAAAATGTGGGTGTCTCACAAGATCAGGAGGGAGAGTGGCATGTTTCATAGTGCTCTTATGCTGGTAAGCCTTAACCTTATGATTAACAATTTCTTTCTGTGCATCATGTAAAGTTGTGGAGGAAACTCAATTTTTAGTCCAACAAATTATGAACAGTGAGGAAAAAGTGCTCTTTGTGGTCACTTCCATGTCATTCAAGATTGACAGGAACTATAGAATAGAAAATACTAAGAAGTTAATTGGCAGCATAGTTTCAAAAAGCTTCTTTTATTTACCCAATATCTAGTTGTTCAGAATGCATTTATTTCCCCATAAATTCATAATCCTTTATGCCATTGGCTTTTTGCTTATTTATTGCACTTATTTTGATTTTTTTTGAAGTTTTTATCTGAGTTCTCATACAGAAAACGCTCTGTTTGCTCTTATGACAAAAAGAAATAAAAGGCAAAAGAGGGGGGAAAAATTACATACAAAGTACAGACTGGGGCATACTCTGCTGGATTATGCATTTTACAAGACTTTCTCTGGAAGTATATTATAAAGAAGATTTCTACAGGTTAGAGTGATCAAAATTACAATGTACATACGTTTTCCCCAACTAGTTTAAAAACAAAGGATGCTTGCAGAAGCTGTATTTTGTCTGCAGTGCGCTGCACATTTTAGACAATTATTATTATGGAAAGTATATCATAATTGATATGATTAGTCACTGTTTTTTAAAATGGATTGTCTAGCAATTAATTATTTCCAGGCTATATCTGTAACAGTACATGACACCAAATACAGTTTATGCATGAGATATCACTCTAGAAGTATGCCCAAATGCTCAAATTTACTTAATTTGAAGACAGACATTTCTGTCAACACCTTGAAAGTTTGTAGTGTTATGGCTTGTATTACAAAAAGAACATTCTGCCAGGTCTTGATTAATCATTATTAACACTTAGCGTTCAAAGCAGGACATAAAAATACGAGGCCAAATGTTCCAGAATCTCAACATTTTACTATGTTGATATCAGCAATGTCTTACCAGTTTTAACACACTTCATTAATGAACACCCCATGCCAGATGTGCCCCTGTTTAAATGCCTAAAAATAACTCTTAAGTTGTTCCCTAGCAAATGCTAAGCTGACATAAAGATGAGCTTATGGCAATAATTATATTGCTGCCTTTAAGGTTTATGTTGCACTTGCAATTGAACACACAATTTGGGATTTTTACACTGAGAATGGTCTTGAGGCTACTACCTAGGAATATTAGAGAAAAGTTACGACGTAAAGAGAGAAAGGAATAATTAATTTTGTCTAAGAGTTATACTTAAAGTAGTGAACAGATGGACAGTTTTTAAATCTGAAAATCCTATCACTTGCCAGCTGTAGTATGTCACATATAGCATGGTCTGGCTCAAACACAGAAAAATCCTACTGTCAAAGTTAGCAGCTATCAGGAATATTTTGCCAGTTCTTTCTACTAGTGCAGGAAGAGTATTTGCTGTTTCTAAGAAACTAGTATGTAGGATGAGGGAGAAGCTGAAATTTAGTCTTGTTCAGGAGAGGGGAGACAAAAATAAGGAACAAAATCAAGCTTTACTGCAACTTCCTCCTCATGGTTCATTTAACACACGCAAGAAGCAACTTATTTTGAAGTACATATATTCATTTCACCAATTCCATTCTCTTGTGTACTTTTGAAATATTTCTTGACATTTAGGCGTGTTTTCCCTATGTGCTTTTCAACCTGTGGATGGTACACATGGACCATGGTACTTAACTCAGGATTGACAGGTGTTACCCCTATAAAGTAGTATCTACTCTAGGTAGTATCATACATAGTGTTTGTAAGAACACTATTTTGTGATGTTTCCGATGATGACGTCCAACATGCAATGCACCTTGCCAGAGGCGGTTTGCATTGATGCTTTTCTGGATTCCTCTGCCTCCAGGGCAAACAAGTTAATAATTTTCCAAATATCAGTTTACAAGGTCAAGGAACCAAGTAAGAGGAATAGTCATCAAATACTATCAGCTTGTGTTTTATTATACCTTTATGTCTTTTCAGAGAAAATAATGTGAGATCCTGTTGTAAGCAAAATACTAATATTCTCAGTTCTATATATTGGCTGTGGACTTAAGGTTCCTCTCACTAAACTGTATTTCTTTTGTGAGCAATTTTGCATGATTCATTAAAGTTAGTGTCCCATAGCAAATACCAGAAGTACATGTGGTACAGCCAACCTTAAGATATTTAAACGGGAACTACAGGATGTAGAAATGTCTGATATAGAAACTGGGACTGTTACAGCTGAAGTAAATCTAAGGAGACAAACTTTAAATGATTACTTCTTGGTCTGTCAAAAGTTCCACCCATCCTTCAAAGTTTGTAGTTGGAAAGATTGTTCTTGGAAAAGGAGGGAAAAGGTGATCAACAGCAAAGGAATGGTAGAAAGCAGAGTGACAGGTTTGGCCAATTGACCTGGTTTTTTCTACTTCTATCCCAAACATATTAGGAGACCGTGTCTAGGTAGGAGAGTGATCTCCTGTGGCTGTGACAGGGCCTCTGAGCCTGGTAGAGAGTGAATTACCCTTAGGATTTTAATCCTCTTTGCGATACTGTTCTTTAAAATAACATCCAGTGATGGTGCAAGAAAAAGCTGCCAAGGATCTGCCTTTCCGACCGCTGAGAGTCACTGAACACGTTATGCCTCGGAGAACTGGAGCTCGAGGGAGACTCATGGGGTTAACAACGTGCACGGTGTCAGCGCCTCTGCGGCCGTGGCACCGCTCTCCTGCTGCCTGCCCGGGCTGTGCCGGGGTAACTTGTGCTGATGGCTGTGGGATCTTACCCTGGCCTTATCTTTCTGTCTCTGCTTACCTTTGTGCCCTGGTGCCGGCATGGCACTGCTGCCCCGCTGGTGCCAAGCTCCCCCAGGACAGCCGCTGTGGCTGCCAGGTCACCCATCAGCCACGGGTAGCCGTCCCCACCGACAGACTCACTCACAAAGTTTTCTTTAATTCATCCTTAATGAGCGGTGAGGCCCTTTGAACTGTTTATCTGTAGTGTCATCATTTTAAAATAATGTCTACTTGTTAGGTACCGGAAAAAGAAAAAAAAGAAATGCAGAAAAAATGTTACAGAGGGGAAAAGCATGTTCTTTCTATAGTGGTGGAATTTGTGGTCACTATGGTGAAGGTCATTAATTTGACAGAAGAAGATAAAGTAGCTTATAATTACTATTCAAAATATACCTCTGTAAAAATTAGGAGTAAGCTAAAAAGTTTTGTCTTGACTATGTAAATGTCAAGTTACTACTTAAGTTAGGGTTTCATTTATTAAAGATTTTGCTGAGGTTACGTATGTGAAAACGTTTAGAATAATTTCTAAAAAGTATGAATACAGTTATCAGCATTAGCGTGTTAAAATACAGGTTTTGTTATACAGGAATGGAAAGAGAAAACAGTATATGTGTCCTGTCCAAGTTCCATGTGTTGAGGAAAGAAATTTGGGGTGTGTGTCTGAATGTCCAAAGATGTCTTTAACGGCAGCTTGGATACAGCGAACAGGAGACACTTTTCTCCTTTCATATACTTATTCCCAATATTTCCACAAATCTGGGAAGGAAAAGTAGCTGAAATGTCCACTACTTTTTCAATTACTATGAAAAGCCTTAAGATTATTTTCATGTAAATGTAATTTTTAATAACCACAAGTGCTAGCGGCAGCCTTAAAGCCTTATGGTATCTAATAGATAACAATCCAACAATTAAGTGCTTACACAAACCGCTTTGTTTTCTCAACAAAGTTCCAATGCCTGAAGTTAAATAGCAAACAAAAAATGTTCAGACGTAGGAACATTTTTGAGAATTAATCTGTTGAATTTTATTTGCAGCTCAGAATTGGTGGTCAAGGACTAAAGGATTAATTCAAGTGGGAGGCCCCAACTTAATCTGTTTTTAAACCAAGATGAAATTTTAACACCTACAGAGAGCCTAGCCATCCTGCCACTTATTTAGACTTCTCATATCCCTTTCTGTGTAGCCAAGGAGGTATATTTTGGGAACATTTAATCCTTAAAAAGATTTAAGGTGAAAATATACTTCTGAATTCCATCTTGTAGCTGTAATACTGATACTGGTAGTGGTTACAGTAAGATACTTTTTATGCCTATAATTCATATCAATAAAAGTTTTTCAAGTTATTTTGTATCATGTATTGCCCAACTACTGTCCTTGCACATGCTTCCTCTTAGTTTCCACAGAAAAGAATGTCAGCCTGTTGGCTCATTCTCTGAAGAAAATATTACTGTAACTGCAAGTGATCTTCATCCTTTCTTGTCCAGAACAGTCCTGAAGATTTGTTATGACAAAACATAGTTGTAGTTGGAGATAATCCAGTCTGTTGTCTCTTTGAAATGAGAAAACATCAACCGGGGAAAAAAAAAGTAATTTTTTTTTTTTTCCTCCATGTCTTTTGTTACATGAGAAAATGGGAAAAAACATCTGGAGTTATCTATGAATTCAAAGGTGCAACCTGAAAAATCCTCTGTTGGCTCATTACACCCATTATCTGTCTTCATTTGGTTCATTTGCTGCCCTTTTTCAACTGAATCATATACTATTTCCTTCTGGACTGCTGTTATTCTCTGCTTCATTAGCTGCTAATGAGTTGAGATACAGAACAGCATGTCTTCTTTCTTTATTCTTTCCTAACATTTATTGAGGTGCTGGGGGCTTTGTTGTTTTTTGGTTTGTTTTTTTTTTTCTTTTTTTTTTTTCTTTAGGTGGGGAGGGCTGGTGGTCTGAGAGGGAGAGCTACAAATACCAAGATAAGTGATATCCAGCTTGATACTCACAGATTTAATGGTGCTTACAGAAGAATTTTTTTTGTGAAAATGGAAATCACCTTGATTCTTTTTAATCACAAAATCTATTATCTATTTTTTTTCTCAATTAATCCTTTTTTTTTTTTTTCCAGAGTGTAATATGTATGCACTTATTTTTAAAGTATGACAGTAAATGTAAATTGAACTATTAATTTTTAATCCCTATTCTGATGTTGACTAGCACTGGGAATGATGATTCACACCTACTCTGCATGTCCCTTTTCTGATGTTTTAGTTATTTATTAAAAAAAAAAAAAAAATATTTAGGAAAGGATTCTATAAGGAAGTATAGGTCCTAAGGTTTTGGTGGTTTGAGTTTTGTCCTCTGTTTTTTATCTTTTTTTTCCAGCAATTGTATTCTTGATGCAGGGAAAAAAAAAACCAAAATGGCTTTTAAGTGTATACTGTGTTCTAGTTTCTCCAAAATGAAAATGTCAATAAGGAAATACAATCTTTGCAAGTTCCAGGATTTCTGCAGAAAAAGTAACAGACTCTTGCTGTAGGTAGGTTCTACCAAAATGATTTCATAACTAGGAGCCATTGTAATTCCAGTACAGTGATGAAAAAAGGCCCATTTGTACTTGGAAGCACTGACTTGTTGGTACAGTGCTCTAAAACAATAACATATCTCGGATGCAGAACACAAGATTGTAGTATTTTGAAAGGTGTTTAATTTATGATGTCCAATAGTGTCCTGATTATGTCCAGAAACTATACAAAATTTAAATGCAACTAATCTAAAGGTAATTAAATACTTTTTAACCATATAATTGACTGTTCAAATAGTCTGTAATTAAAGTTGAAATTTCATTGCTGGAATTCCAATTCATTAACTATATTTGAAGTTACATATTTAATCCACATGCTGGAGTAACACCAGATTATGAACCACTACAGCCTTTTGAATATGGTCAGCAAAACTGATTTTTTTTTTTCTGTTCTTGTATTTGTGGAATTACATGCAAATTTGTTCTCGAGCAAAAGTTGCTTATGGGCATATTTTTTCCTTCTCTCCTTAGCTTCATAAGGTGATGAAATGATTTTTGAAATGCAGGTTTTCTCATGAAAATAAACACTGGTTTATATCTGCTGAATAGGAAGTGATGACAAGTAGATTTTATTGGGATTATTTATCCTTTCATTTTGATTTATATTTTTCTTCTTTTCCAGTAGTTACATATAGATGGAAATGTAAGACCAGACTTTAAAGTTGTCATATAACTGCATAATATTTTCTGGGTTTCAATGTATGTTTTATTCTGAGCTTTTGGGAGCTCCCAGTGATATATGCAAATATTACATACCTATGTCATCAAGCCCAGAAACCCAGCTCTGCATTGAGAAAGCATCTGTGATTGAAAATTTACCTTCAGGTAGAAAACCAGCATTTCCATTTACACCTGACATTGGTTTTCTGTTACAGACTTGTTAGCGAATGGAGTTCTGTGCTGTGCAACAGCTCCTTCTTTAGGGCTGAGCATCAACACATTCTTTTACTTCTTTTAAAAAGTAATATATGGAAAGAATGCATCCGAAGATGTAACAGCCTTGACCTAAACTTTGTAACGTGTACCCACAGGGAGACTCCTGTTCTCCACTTCTTTGATGTGCCCAAGCACGTTCAAACGCTCTACGGCAGCAGAACCACGATTGCAATGGAGTAGGACCTCAGACCTGGTGAGGAGCTTTGGGAAACTTCTTCCCCAGGTAAAAGCAAAATTTATTTTATCAAAGACCAAAGAAACAAGGCAAAAAAATCACTAACTAGATCAGATTTGACAGAGGTATGAAAATGAGTTAAAATAAATTGAATAAAATGTAAAAACAAATACTAAGAAATAGGAAATATCACAGTGTCTTCTTAATTTATGGAATTGGACATAGATGTGCAGCAGATCAGAAAAGGAGTTTTCTGGGAAAAAAAAAAATGAAAGGCTAGGCCTAATGAAATGTTTTAGAGGTAAAACTTGAAATAATCATATTAAGCCAAAATGAAAATGGCCTTAAATCTCTCTAAATAAAGTGTATTTGCGAAAAATAGAAGAAATAGTGCGCCGTGAGTCCATGGGCTTATCTAAGCACAGCATTTGAAAGCTCGCCTCAGAACTGCGTGCTTTTTACATTTGCACTTTTAATATCTCATCAGGTTACCAGGAATGCAAATAAATAAATCCATAAGCTGCTTAAAATAAAAATTAAAGAATCAGAAAATCCAAAATCACTGATTTGCCATTAATTCATAATCACTCTGTAGAACGTAACACAGGGTTCTATCAGTTACATGTCCCGCAACAGCGGTTAGGTCTGTGCACCTCGCAGAGGAGCAAAACAATGAAATAATTGCCTTGAGGAGATTATTCCTATATCCTCTGCTCTCATAAGTTCCCTTTTAAGATTCTGCACAATGCTGTTGACTGAAGAGTAACAGTGGTACAGGTTTTTTAAAGTTCAGCTGTTCCTATAAAAATAAAAAAGATAAATAAGAGGAAGAAGAAATTTATTATTGGCTCTTTTAAGTAGAAACTTTATTTTATTTTAGTTTAATCAAATTACAATTTGTAATCGGTCTGCCACTACACTGGCAGTCTGAACACTTTCTACGGTGCAGATAAAAGGAAGTATGGTATATGCTACAGCTAAACCAAAAATAAAATCTTTAGGTCAGTCATGAGATAACTTTGGAAAAGATCTGAAAGAAACTGTACTCACTCCACCAATAAAATCCTATTACTCATTACCCAGCAACGGATAGTACTAACCTTAAAATATTACAGTTGTATGAAAACGTCCCCTTAAAAGAATTTCAGCAAACACAATGTGATCATTTTCCCTCCCATTTGCCATCAACTCTCCTCTGTTGAATAAACAGTGCTATAGTTCTGGCTTGTGTTTAGGATAGAAAAGTGGCCTATTTTTCTAAGAGGGCATCAAACAAGTTTTGACACATAGCCTTTCAGTGCCTACTGGTGATAATGAAAATTTAAGTGGTTTTTATATGAAAGATTTAATTTGGATTTATGCAATACAGTACCTGGATGGAAGCAGCTACAAATGCCCTTGCCTATCAATATCTATGAATTGAAACAGGGACTTATTTTTATGAAATTAAAAAAAAAATAAAAATACATCCAGTATCCTTGTTTTTCTATAGGAAAGACATTAAATCAGAAAGAATGAGCATGATAAGCAGTTTGGAAAGAAAGGAGTTCATAAACAATTTATGAGGGTTAATAAAGCAGTTGTAGTAAATTTGTGATGCAAAAATATGAGCGGAAGAAAGATATTTAATATAGGAATGATTTTTCCTGTGTTATTCTAGAGGTCCTCAGAATTAAGGCACATGGGGTTTAGAGATGGTTCTGAGTTCATCTGTCTTGGTACTTGGTATCCCACTTACTGGGTGATGGGCTGTGGCACCAAAATCCCACCAAAATTTTTTTATACCAAAGAAGTAAAGGAACAAGTTAATGAAGGGTGGTTGGGAAAGCGGCTGTTAACTCCATACGTTGCTGCAGAAACTAATTCTGTTGCAGACACACCAAGTTCAAGACATTTAAAATTTAAATTTTTAACAAACTTATTTGTAAAGCATATGTTCAGTTGGAGTGACAGTCTCCTCCTATGAATATCTGCAATTATGCTTTGTTTAGGTTTGCAACTTTTAATATCAAGGAGAAATATAAATTAAGACATACGCATATATATACACAACTCTCTGCAGGTGAGAGGCAATTTTTGTTGGGCTGGTAGAGTTGAAAGAGCCAATTATTAGTGGTATCTCCTAAATAACTTGTTTACCACAAGGAGCTGTTGTCAAACACAACCACTCTCTGATGTACGTTTTAAAACCACAGCACCACTCTTGTTGTGTTGAATGAATTCTCCCATAGCCCTAAGTTCAAGATGACCCTTCCTGCGTAATAATTACAAAACCTGCTCCCTGTCACATTGCATCCTCTGCACACCCAGTCATTGCAAGCAAGCAAACAGCCAGCAAGAGATGAAGATGAGAGGAGGGAACGTTTAATGTTATTTCAAAGCAGCACAGATTACTGTTTAGATGCGTGAGTTTCAGTTCTGCTTTCTACTATTGATAAGAAAGTGAATATGCGTAGCTCTTCCCTACCACAAAAACTTAATTTAAAATAACCTCGGTCTGAAAGCAAAAGTTTGTACATCAAGTTACTTGCACTCTCCAGTGCTCTTTTTGTGGCCATGGCAGATAAGTCATTGCATAAGATCAGCTTCACTGTCATGGTTCTGCTTATGAAGATAAAATTAAAAGTCCAATTAAACACAGCTAGAAAGCGTGAAAGAAGTCAGATAATTATCTTAGACTACCAGTGCTTTCTAACTGAAAAAAAGCATGCATTGAGATTATCAATAATCTACCTAAACTAAATATAATAACAAAAGCAAACTGATATAACTGCTTAGGAAACAAACTCAGGAAAAAAAAATACCCAAAGGCATTAATGTTAAGTTTTTATACAGACAAAACCCCCACGGTTTAACTTCTCTGCGTGCTATTTGTATCTCTCAGTCAAAGAACAGGTAATTATTTCAGTACCTTTCACTCTGTTCAGATTTCCTTTAGCAATGTCTACTAGTCGGTACTTTTCCTTGGCTCACTTGGCAATTTAGTTAGTTTCAAACGTAAAAACAGTAGAATATAAAATCATAAGCGAAAATTATTAATATTTTTTAACCTGGCTTAACAGTGTGTTTCAAAACATTCATTTCAGCAAATGGGAAATGTATATAACACTCAGAAATAGAGAACTGCAGGTAATAATAAAAGTTAATAAATCATAAATCCAATAGTTGTCAAAAAAGAAATATATTTTTCCAGATCGTATTATCACTGCTTGCTGAAGAGATAACTTGTTTAAATCTGATTGAATATTTTCAACAAATTAATTGTCTTTGATTTTTCATTAGGTCAAAAGAAATTTCATATGTTTTATCTCTCCGGCTATGTAGAAAACAACTTTCTTCAAAACCACGTCTGTCAATCTTTTATGGCTTTCTTGAATGCTACGCACTGCTGTTAAGCCTAGAGATATTAAATTAGAATTCCATTTGCTTTCCATGTAAACTTGCTTTTGAATGGAAGCCGGCATGTTTTCACGTTTTGTACGTGTAATTTCTTCTTACGTTCTCCCATCTTAACTAGATCTTTGAGGTGACTTAGTACAGACGTCAGTGTGCTTCATTCAAATGGCTGTGAAGTCTACCTTTAAAATGCAACATATGTTTTTCAAACATGGTGAAAAAACACTATAGGGAGGCAGATAAATGCTTAAAGATTAAAGAGAAGGTACTGTACTTTAATCAGGATGAAGGAAAAACTGGAGCTAGGAGAAGTTTAAATTTTTAAGTTTTTTCAATTTAAAGTAAATGTCAAATGGAAAACTAGATTTGCTTCCTAGTCTACTATTCATTTCCTAATTTCCTTGTAAGAAATCAAAACTTCTTTTCAAACTATTCTATTAAAAATTATTTAAATTAAAAATAAAAATATTAAAATTGAAACCAGATAGTTTGTTCTAGAACAAGTTCAGATCTGTATTCGTAGTCAGTTTTCTCTTGTGGAAGTTTTGCATTTGGTTTTCCAGCAGGCACAAAAGGCCAAAAGTTTCCTTTTTTGTTCTGAAAGCTCTGTAGTTTGTTTGTTTAAAAATATCACCAGTCTGCACTGCCAAATCAGTTTAAACTTCTGAAAAGGGAACATGGTTTAAAAACAAGTGGTCTTAGAAAAAGGATGGTCTTTTGGAAGCTCAATCTCATAAAGGATTTTCTTTTTTATTTAAAAAAAATAAATAATAATAAATGACAGTTTTGTCATTTTACGTCCATTGGATTTCAGTTTAAGTTATTTATTTTGTCCTAGTTTCTGCCAGTTCGATGTATGATCTATAAGCTGTTTGACTACCTGTGGAAACACTCCTGCTTTGGTTTTTGCATTCTCTCACTCCCTATTTTATTAACGCTGAACATCAGCACAGTCTCGTCCGTACCGAGAGGGCTGTTTGCGGTCGGTCACAAGTCACGTTTGTGACCCACCTCTGGATCTTGCTGCTTTCCACAGGGCTGTCATATGAAGCTCATTTTAATTTTCACAGATTAATACACTGTTAATTAACTCTGAAATTCAGAGCGCTGAAGCCTTCTATTTTCATATGCAAAAGTGGACTGCTCCAATCAGTGTTTATCCTGGAAAATGAACAACCCTGAAAAAGAGCCTGAGCAGGCAAAAATACGCTATATAAAATATGCATTGAGTCAGAAGAGGGAAGAAAGTCAATAGAGTTCCTAGAAATTCTGTTAGCCCAAGGACATCAGTGACTTGTGATAGAAGCCAACATACTAAGTGCTTTGTTTTGATAATTTACTTATAAATAAATTTATACTTTTTGCAGCCCAGTAACGGAGCACTAACAACTCCAGCTTTGGCATGTGTTATCTCCCCTTTAACCTCTGCCAGCTGCAGATGTGCTGACTTGGAGCTGGTTTATAGACGGCATCCTGTCCTGGAAGCTTTTCAGCATCTCTGATTTACTGAAACATGGAAATATATATGTGGAGATGACATCAAAATCGGGATAAATTGAGACGTAAGAAACAGAGTAGAAAATAATTGTAAAATAAATACAGTTTATTCAAGCAATGGTTGTATTTGCTACCACAGATTTTGCACTCAAAATTTACAAAAAAAAATTAAGTATAAAGTGAGCTGTTTTATTAAAACAGTATGTGTTCCTGGCCAGTCTACTGTGGCGTGGTTACTCAGCGAGGACATCCTGATAGAACCACTGTTTGAACTGTGTTTTTAGAGCATTTAATTCAGTGTTCTATTTGATGTCTACTAAAAGCTGTGGATTTGATGAATTTTCATCAAGCTCCAGGAAACAGATATTTTTTTCAAGAAACATATAGTTATGCCTTTCAAATCAGAATAATTTTTCTCTCCTTTGGTCCCATTTATCTGTCTGTTAGTCATAGCTTATAAATTGTACCTTTCCCAAACACGAAAGAAAATGATGTTTGCTGGCACTTGCAGACAATTTTCAAAGCAACCACAGCTTCAGCTTTTCATATGGAGTGGATGTGCTTCAGAGGAATAAAATAGAAAAGAACAACTAGAAAAAGAAAATAGCCAACACAATCAAACAGAAAGTGGGTCTGACAGTGTCATTCCTTTGGTGATTTTGTGAGCTCTGTTTGCAGACCAGCGTCGGTGCCTGCCTTTCGTGACGTAATGTCTCTATGTGTTTCTCCCTGTGCCTTAAGCACAAATAGCTCATTGCAGATGGTCTGACTTGATGATCAGGATATCAGAAATACTTTAATTGTAAATTAATCTACAGTGTCAGCCTGTCAGTGTCATCTGTGTCACCACCAACACTTTCCCGAGGTTTGCCAGCAGCAGTAAGCCTACTGTTGTGCCCATTTATCTCAGCAGCCTTCAGTTTTACTGAGAAAGTTAAAAAAGATGCTGTTCAGAGCTGACTTGATTACACACACACAACACTGAACCGTTCACAATGGCCCTTTCAGGTCTGAAGCTGGCTTTAAATCTGCCAGAAGAGAGTGCTAATAATATTATCCACCCAGTAATGTTTTGTACTCAAGAATTCTATGACTTTTTTTGCCAAAACTATTTGTCATAATCTGGAAAGAGGTACATTAGGAGAGGTATTACTTACTCTTAATTATCTCTTAAAATTAAATATATAGTCCCTGGACAATATTGATATTACTGAATATTTGCTGTTGATACTAAAGTTAAACAGATATATCACTACCAGACTGTTCTGGTGACCTCAATGCAATAATAAACTGATATTTGTACTTAAAAAGTTTTTGCTCACAAATTCATGCAATAATTGTCATTGATATTGCTGTCCTGTACCACTTGTATTTTTCTACTGAGTTTTTGCCTTTATCAACAATGTTTGTATATTTTCAGGACTGTTGAGAGGTAAGGGGTTGTTTAATTTTTTTTTTTTTTCTTTCTGAAAAGAGTATTTCGGTCTGGAGATCTGACATTACAACTTCCTTTGAAAGTAACTTTTTTCTTGGAGAATCTAATTTGAATTGCAAAGTCAAATTGTCGACTTGACTTTCTTTTCCTGCCCATGTCTAAGTGAAGAAATAATAGGTAGACAAATTTTGGTCTGAGTTTTGTAATCTTAGATAGAGTCAGGTACACTCTAGATAGACAATCTAGATAAGTACAATCTTAGATAGAGTCAGAGTCAGCGCAGTTACCTTGCCTTTAGAAGGACTGCTATTCTGTGAAGTATAATCACAGGCAACAGTATCTAGGATGTAGATATTTTTATTATTTAAAAATAAGGTGGGGAAAAATAAAAATAAATTTTAAAAGGTTTGTAACAGGAAGAACTGTATGCCTTTGCGATCATGAAGTATTTGATTATCACTTGTTGACATGGCCAGGTTTGATAGAGGTTCAAGTAAGTGAAAACAATGTGGAAAAACTGGTGAAGCACAACCTAGTTGGTTTGTAACTAACAAAGTTACCAGGTTGACCCAAAGTACAAGAACCAACAACAGTAAAGGATCCTTCCAAAAAAATTGAGTACACTCATTTTGTAAATTTAATATAACAGTGGGGAAGGAATCAAATCTGCTAAGATTAAAATGGTAATTTCAGGTCAGTAATGGCATGGCCTCTTCAAATGAATCTACAGGGTTTTTTAAGAATTGTTTATATTTAAACATGTTAACATTTAAACATATATTTAAATACGCTAAACATACTTGAAACCTATTTGCCATATAAATGCAATACATTTATTTCTTTAAAGAACGTGCACTTTTTGCAGTGGTGTATTTCAACTTGTCCTGCTTCCACTGATAAGAAAGTGAACAAAATTCAAGGTAACAGAGAATTTCATCGTTAAGCACAGTTAGGTGTTCTTGAGTTAAATTGGGTTTGACTAGTTCAGCAGCTATAAGCTATGCCTTTTGTTTACATTATAGTAAGTACAAATTCTTCTATTCGCCACGCTCAAGAAGTCTTTCAGCAGACTGACATTCAGGTTCTCTTTGGGTGCCAAAAGCCAATACTTTATTGATCACTGTGACCTAACTTTTCTCAGCTATGCAGATTTGGCTCCCCTTTATTCTCTCCATTATGATGTTCGAGGCCGTTGCTTGTAGGTGTGCTGTCAAGAAGTATGCAATGGAACCACACAGCCATAACGGCTGCGGGGACACCTGCGGGTCTGGGGATGGACTTCACTTACATGGCTTTGCCTTGGGTTTGACTGCGTGAAAGACTGTGTGCTCTGACTAATCTGAACTGTCATCAACGTTTTATATATTTCTTTACTTCACATTTACAAAGTTTACTGCTGCGAGAGGTCTACTAGAATTCACCCCAGACATGGCCACTCCGCAGGAACTTAGACTTGGTGCCACTCTACAGTTCAGAGGGTTTTTTTCCTGGTGGAATACTTCCGTCTTAATATCATAGTTTTATCTGCAGTTTTGATCTCGGGAAAAGCATCACTGAAGAAGTAATTGTATTTCTTACTTTAACATTTCTTACCAAATGTCTTACTTTGCTTACATTCGTTCTTTTTTAGGAAGAACTCTGGATATCTTTGGGTTGATGCACGGGTAGGATTTAATAACAAAAGAATGTGATTTATGTTTGCTGCTTAGAGCCATAATATTTTGAAATAACAGCAGCATTGAAATGACAAGTAAATGTACAATTTATTCTTGTCAAACAGTGTGGGTGTATTTGAAGCTGACAAGGCATAAACTGTGAAGTGGTATCCCTTTTAACCAATATAGCAGTAATGTGCACTGATATAGCATGAATGAATAATATAGTCCTTCATGAACCGAAACCTCAAGAATTATGTAGAACTTTTGGAAGTTAATTCTAATATTCTGGTACAAAGTATATTGGATTATTTTACTTTAATATCTAGAGAGTTTGATCTAAATATTTTTGGACAAAAAGTTGTAAAGACTAATAAGGAGAAAAATAATTTTAAAATTGTACACAAGTATCGTAATAGCCATAGTTGTTACTGTATTAGCATTCAGTATGTGGAACAGAAAATAAATTAATTCAGGATGCTTTTAGATGGAGACTGTCAGAAAAGCTACAGGAAGTCAGGAATCTATATTCCATTAAAATACATATGCTTTCAAATTTTATAAAGACAAAAACCTTGGATAGAAAGACATGTCAAGATGATCAAAGGGGAATTATTTACTGAGGATTAGATTAATAAAGCTTTAATTCTGAAACAACAGATAAAATTTGAGAGATGATTAGACTAAGAGCATTGGGTCTTGATTTTTGCCAAGTGCTCTATGCTCTCGAAGTTACTAATATAATTAATGTAACACCTAATTGTTTGTATAATTTTGAACACTGATTTTGTATTGCACTTTTGTTAGTGCATGTTTGTTAGGAGGGATTTTAATAGGTGTTGCTGGACACTGTGCATACTTAATGGTAAAAATGATGAACTATATAATCAAAAATAGAGAAAACCAGAAAATGTTAAGCTCACTTTGAGGCCTGAGTCTGCAGTTTACATGGCTACACAGGGCTTGCCATGGCAGGTGGGAGGTGTTTGCGTGCACCAGCCTATACAAAGTACCTCTTGCAGAAGATGGCGTCATGGCCTCTCGGGTCAAGCCTCTTTAACCAGGTACAAAGAGATTCTGCAAGCCAAATTTATATCACTTCAAAATATAAAGGCATCATTCATTGGCAAAAGCACATAAACAATTGCCATGACGCAATGAGCTATGGAGCTAAGCGCTTGCTTACTCTCTCCAGGAGCAGAGGCACCCAGGTCAGACCCTGGTGTAGCTCTAGGTCTCTGTGGACATCATCAAATCACCCTGATGACCTGGTGATGCCCAGCTGACCTGATTATCCTCTCTGGTTTGGTTTTGGTTTGTTTCCTTTGGAATTTTATACCTTTATATATTGATTATTTTCCTCTTCCATCCATGGGCTCTATTAGCAATCCTGTCTCAACAACTCTACCTTCCTCGTTTCACTAAGGACTGTTTTCCAGCACTTCAGCTCCAAGTTGGGTCCACCGATCCTTGGTACGCAGGCAGCAGGAGCTGCTGAGAAGAAAGGTACTTATAGCAGGTACTAAGTTTTCTTAGGATATATGCCTTCTTCATGGACTGGCATGGGAAGAGTAAATGTTTTCTTGTCTTGCCTTCAGACTTCTGCATGTTTAGCAACACACGTTGAAAAGTTGGTATCCCATTGAAGCTCCTGGGTGTGAGCAGTTAGACTAAAGCCTATGGAAAACAGGTTCCATAATTAAAAGCTCCAGCATTTCTTGTCTTTAAAATGACCTGGAATTGGTCTTTCCTGTGATGTTTCATACCTTGGCAGCCAGTCCTACAAAGGAGCAGAACATTCAAAATTGTTCTATTAGTACAGCAAGCTTTAGGCAAACTATTTCAGTTATCAAAACATAGATTAATATAAGGTTACCAGTTCCAGTTAATTTCCTGCAACTTGGAAAAAAGTAAAACTAGAAATTTCCCTTTCCTACATTCAGATATTGTTTACCTTTGGTAAGGTTTTCCTAGGAATAAGGTTTTTTTCATGTAGGCGTCCATGAATAACATAAACCCTCAGCTCTCATTTTGCATCCTCAATCACTTATGTGAACTTAATGTAAAAGTATCTTTGCAATCATAACCAGCTGTATAGTATTTTGGAGAAAACAAATTATTTCTCAAGTCTGATGAAGTAGTAACTGTGGGTAATTTACGGAGGTATGCTGTGGGAAATATTTTCAATTTGCAACTATTTATTAAAGAAAGTTTCATATGCTATTTACTGTGGAAATTAAAAAGGGAATTAAACGTATAAGATTCATCAAAATTTGAACTATTTACAAATAAGTAAATATATACATAATGACATTGTCTCATGTGTAGATTATATGTATTGGGATAGAACAAATAAGATCTCTATCTTCAATAACTTTATATTAATTTTAAAGAATAGTCGGAGGTGGTAAAAGTAATTAGGAAAATAATAACTAATTTTGAGTGTTTGTCCCTAACTTATATAACTGCAGCACACAATTCAACCTTAGCTGCCAAGCTTAATGGGCAATCATACTGGTTTTAATCACAAATTAAATTCTGACTTATTAAAATTCTTCCAGTTTAATCATTAAAATTTACTTTGCTGCTTTCTGTTAACAGAAGTTCGTTTGCAGTACATAATCAGCATTTTCTGGATGTGAATATGTAGAAATTCTTTTCTTTTACAGAAATGTGTCTTAGCAACCATGTCCTCTTGATTCCTTTGGGTACATAGGGGAACAAAATTAAACTTTCTTTTCTAATTAACATAATGCAGTTAGTCCAGATTGACGAAGGGGTGGCTGTACATCTGTGGCTGAGGGAATAAACCAAATATGTCAATTTGTATAAAAAAGTAAACATTCCATGTTCAGCACAGAATTTCAGATTAATTGTCAGCACAATAATTATGTAAGTGTAATTAATGTTTAGGCTCCAAAGTCACTTGAGTAACAAGAAAGTCCAAATACAAATCTGTAGTGTTGTCAACATTTATGCAAGTACAGGAATTTTAAGAGTGTTGTTACATATAATTAAGTCAGCAAGCTGCCTGCTTATCAGCTAAATAAAATGATTAATGGTTATGACCCTGGTAAATTTTTGACAGTCATCTCTTGTGAGTGTAACAAGGCTGTTTTATGGAATGGTGGATTTTGATTGCGAGTTGCCTTGTCAGTTGTGTCTTTGCTTTCACCTTGCTATCCAGGCAGCTTCTCCATCTCTGGCTTAGAACTTAAACTAAAAAGGCGGTTGTTAAAATTTTCATCGTTAGGTTTGTTCTTATTGCCATTACTTTCTGCAGACTGTAATACAGAATATATATTTCAGTACCAGCTCTGTAATTTTTAATATGTTTACTTCAGGATGAATTTGTACACTGAGCTGTGGTTGAAGAGCTTGCAGAAGAATTTTAGCCCCAAGTATTATTTTCATGTGTTTTTAAAGAAGAGCAAAGATTTTATTTCATTTCTGTTGAAATTATTGTTAGGCTTAGGACAGAGGAAAGATACTTAGTTTGTTCATAAATCACTTTTTCTTAGTGGTGGTGGTGGGAGAAGTAGAAAGAAAGGAGGGAGTTGGAGGTTATGCTTTGGAGGCGCACAGTTAAGGAACATAACAGAGTGTTGAGCTGAAAGGCATTGTGAGGAAGAGTAAAGCACATTGGAAGAAATGACAGAGGCTGAATCCTGAAGGCACAATCATATAACTCAAGAGGAACATGGAATATTTCTTGTTTTGTTGTGAGTCTGGTAAATAAGGAATAAAAGTTTGGAAGAGCAGAAATCTTGAGGAAGAAAAATATTCTGAATACTAGATTCTGTTTGAAATACAGCTTGCAATTATCTGTAGAGACGACAAGATTTTTTTAAAAAAAATAATGTTGTGGAGATGAAAGCTGAAGACTCAGAAATATGAAAATGTGAAATGAATTACACTAATTAAATCTTACTTTTCTTCTCAGACACTGTCGTTAGTCCACGTGTCAACCACAATTAGATCCTCTAGAATCCAAGAACGTGCCTTTGAGGACACTCAACTTTGATCAGCTTGTAGCCAAGTGCCTCACTGGATGTAAGTGACTTCCAAGTGGTATGGAAAATCAACCTCACTTTGCAGTTCTCAAAGGCAACACAGACAGTGCAGAAAATCTTAATGTGCTTGAAACTGCAGGCGTCTGCTTCGCTGGCCGCAGCACGATGTGCGGCTGGCCGGCCACTCGGCGTGGTTTGTGGTGCACAGGGACGCCAGGTCCCATTTAACTTTGTGTCCAAATTGTGACGATATTCAGATTTCAATTTTTACTCTGAAATTTGACCTTATTTTAGCACAGCTGTTTTATATTCTCAAATTCTGATAGTTGTTTACCTTTAAGTATTCAACAGCTACATTTTATATACCTTCATAGTCATTTTCCAATAATAGAAAGAATATACAAATACTTCATTTATATTTGTTAGAAGAAAAATGATGTTGTGTCTATCGCTCTGTTTCAATTATGATTCAATTGAATTAAGAGCATTAGCTGAAATAAAGATACTTCTAACAATTTTAAATACTTAATCTTTCACACTAACAAGAAAATTCGGCAGCAATGTCATATTCAAACAGCAGAAAAACAGATGTGTGACTAGGTGTGTGTCAAATATTATGTATAGGTCAGTAAAGCAAATTAAGACAAATGTAATTCCTGTTGTCAGCTTTCTACTGCAGTTCTGCTGTCCAGGTGTTGTCTGTTTTAATAATATGGTGAAGAATTACAGCACTGCAAATTTAGCCTGTATATCTAGAAATGGTTTTCATGGCTTTTTCAGCATTTCTGACTTCCCCTCCTGAATGTGTATATTCTCTGAAATGCTTTTGAAATTGCAAGGTGCTAAGCCATCACCTGTAGCTCCCTTGTACTGTCACTTCTTTTACGTCCATTGTAGTCTGGTGCAAACAGTTAATACGTGGGAAATGCAGGATAAACCTGCCATTTTGCGTGAGCTCTTTGTATGGTTGGACACGGTGGAGCTGGTTCAGGGAACTGTCAATCATGTGATGCAGCACTTTTGTGCAGAATCCCTCTTCCTACACCTAACTGCAAGCTTCTCCACTGGTCTTCTGAGATCCAAGATTTCTGTGCCTACTGTTATAAGGCTCAGTACGGGGGATTCAGTTTTCTGTGAATCAGCATCCCGTGTTTTGTAGACACCTAAGAGATCTAATATACTATGCACCTCTTTTTTCCAGCCTGGTTCTTGGTATTTGATATTTTTTCCTTCTTAGCCCAGATTTTTTTTTTTTCCTCTCCCACTATATATGTGGACTGAAGGATAGTCTTACTTATGAGTTGTTGTTATAGACATATATTTTCCTATAAATCTAACAAGGACTTTGGATTATTGAAATTTGTCTTAGTGTTTGAAATTTGATATAGTGGCAGATGTTACGTTGGTTTGTACACTAGTAGAGCTTTTTGTAAGGTGTCGTTTTGTTTTGGTGGGTTTTTTGATTGTTTGTTTGTTTGTTTTTTATCATGTACGATATTTTCTCCACTTCCATGCTGACCTTTTCTGACACTTGAGGTCCCTGTAGGAAAAAGCACTTTAACTAGGAACCACAGTTATCTGTCTTGCCAGAGACTTACATTGCCGAGATGTCCCTCCGAAGGACACCATGTGGAGGCAAAGATGCCCAGATGCTGCTGGAACTGCTGCTGTGGAAGAAGGTTTGGAGGTCCACTCTGAATCTCACTAAATGCGGTATGGAAAGCACAACTTCAGGGGGTAAGATGAAAAGCACAGGTATTAATAAGAAGAAATTAATTTTTGGATTCTTTCCTTTCAGTTTGTAAACTGTGTTTCTTTAGGCATTATTCAACTATTTGCATGACAGCAATAGGTAATATTAAACTAGAATTAGGTAAGATTTTATTACTTTCAAAACAGCTCAGTTACTGGCATCCTTCTCATCACGAAGAAACAGAGAAATTCCATCTGTGAACCATTCCAAACCATTCTTGCATTCACATTTACGAACCTGACTCCTTTCTCCTGGCATTTCAGATTTGAAATGCGAACTGAAATGTGCCTCTGTAGATAATAAACAGTAACAATGAACACTATGAATAATCTAGCTGGTAAGTCCAACAGATTTGTTCATGGAAGCAGAGGTGATGCAAGGATATGGCAGTTCAGATAAGCTATGGGAACACCCTTAGCTGGTTGAACTAACTTCTAACATTGCCAAGAATGACTCTGGAAGTGCTTTGTCACTTCTTCACTGCACAAACAATTGTACAAATGCATTTAATCTTTTATTCAGTGGTGGCTGGTTGCTAGTTGTGCTTTAGCTCTCTTCCAGATTCCTAAGGAACTGTTTAGGTCATTCTGCTCTGTCATTTACGTGTCAGTAGTCCTGCATTACTCTGAATATGTTCTGATTTTGGGGTTTTTTTCCCTCCTTCTCCCCTCCCCGCCCCCAGCATTCTTTACAAGATGTTTCCATCTCTCTGTCTGTTTCTTACCTAAAATGCGGTATGTCCACATATAAATGGTGCTAAATTTCCACCCCTTAATACAGACAGATACACACTGATTTGTAGCCTGTGTTCTCGGAAAGATGCCTGCTATCCTAATTGCCTAATTGCCCTCAAAATACAATTGGATATACAAAGAGTAGACCAGACAAACAGTAACCAGAATGCTGAGATATATCTTGAAGAGAGTTTGCCAAAGCTTCTTCTTAAGTTTCATATGGTATGGCAGGCATATGCAATTAATTAAGAAATGTTTTTTTTTAAAACTGTATATAGAGAAAAAAGATCTTGCTAGTCTTATTTCACTTTTTTGCACAAATATAGGGCCATGTATTATTATATTGCCACTTCTACTTCTAAATGCTAACAGGCTATTCAACCAGCAGTTCACAACTGCATAGCACAAAATCCTGCAAACATTAGTAAATTAGCAATAATTATTTAAGGATATTTTCCATTGACTTCTAAATAACGTACATGATGGCATCTAGTTCAAAATTTTTGTTAATGAATACAATATTAAAACTAGCAAGGACAGGGACAGAGCAACATTTTCTGAAGCTGATGCCAGTCACCCAGCACAAATACAATGTGATGACCAAACTCGTCTTCCCCTCCATCTGTGTTTGTCTTCAGACAAAAATAATCATGTTATAAACAACCAATACTTGTGCTGCAGACAATCTGTTAACAGAGATATCAAAGGCAGGCAATATCTGAGAACTCTTTATGTTTCGTAACCAGAAATAAATACAAAAAAGCCATAGGATTAACACAAAGAAATTTACCTACTACTTAAACTGCAACGGAATGGACTCTCCGTGGCCGCAGGGGAATCTCTGCTCTGGGCCTGGAGCATCTCTCCCTGCTTCTTCCCTGGCCTTGTCACCACCGGGGCTGTGCCTGGCACTGTTCCCCTTGCTCCTGGCAGCCTTTTGCCCTTCCTCGGCCGTGCTTTCGCACCAGCCCCATGGATCGGCTCAGCTCCGGCCCATGGTGGGACCGGCAGGAGCTGATGTGGGCCACAGGGCAGCTCCCGCTGCTCTTGGCGGAGGTGGCCCCGGCAGCTGCCAGCTTTCACCACGTACCCCATACGTGTAGGTGATGCTCAGCATGCCCACCCTGAGACTGTCGGTTGCCTTGGACATGAAGGAGCATGGACTGAGCTTCAGGGAGCCGGTGCCACTAAGGGAGCCATGTATATGCAGGTCCCCGAGGTGCCTGCTGCGCAGGAGGGGCACCAGCACCTACCAAGGTGATAAGACCCTCCAAAAGCAGGGCAAGTTGTCCCCCTCAGATTTGCCACATGTCGCTGGTTTCTCTCAGTGTTTGACTATGAGAGTCCCAGAGTTTGCTAGAGCTAGTTAGGGCGGGAGCAAGCGGCACGGGATGTTCTTCTGCCTCTTGCGGTTCTGCTGGTGCAGGAGGACGCGGCACCTCCCGGCAGCATGGCTGCTGCCTGCCCTGGGTTCCCTGGGCTACGGGACTTGCAGTACATTGATCATAAGCGAAGGATGAAGAGATTAAAAAGTGACAAAGAAGTGGGGTCAAGGCCTTTGTGTTTGTACCTCACAGTGCTTCCAAACTGGAAAGGAAAAATGAGATTTTCTTTTTCTAAAAAAAGTAAGAAGTGCTTAAGAGAAAATACAAAATAAAACTTTGAATAAAAAAATCTCCAGATGGTCATTAAATATGTTAAATGGCAGTCTGCTTTCAGCCCACCAGGCACCAATTTTATTATTCTAATAACATCTTAAAATGAAAAAGATAAAGTCTTATAAAAAGAGGCTGTTAACTTTGATGGTGCTTAATCCAGATAACTTTTAGAATACCCATTAATGTGCAAAGATACAAAACGTATATTCAGCAACAAAACTAGCTCTTTCCTGAAAGGCCCTCATGTAGACATTTCCAGACTTCTTTCCCTTTCACGTGCAGATGCTTAAACCCAGGAATCTTCAAAGGTAGAAGCTTAACAAACACTGTGGTTTTGAACAAAATGGTGATTTATAGAAAAATCAAAATTATGAATGTTGAAAATTTAGGAGTAGGAGAACAAGAATTTGGAAAAGTAGTTCCATTTGCAGTCTGAGTGTTACTGTATGTTTGCATATTACTGCATACACATAAGCAACATTTGATACATGTTCCATGTACTTATTAAAAATATTAGCTCACATAATAAATCCTTATCAATTAATGTGAATTACTTGAATACAAATTTATAAAGGCATTCAATGATGTGTAGTGACTTGGGATTTCTGTATTCATTTTGGGACAATTATATATATATGTATTTCAGTTGGACATTATATAGATAAATTTTAGCAGAGTTACTTTAGGTTTTCAAAAACTGAAAATTGAATGCTGTGATCTCTGTTCATCTACTTTATGTGAGACCCGGATGTGGTAGGTCTGAGATCCTGGAATGGAAACCCTCCTTTTCAAAAAAACCCAAAGTATTTTTTACAGTGTTGTTTCAAATGAAGCCTTATTTTCTGTGAAGGCATTTTAGAATATTCACTTTATAGGGAATTCTAATTCCGATGCTGAGGCAATATAACCTTCCAGATTTAGATATTTAATAAGATTTTTATATGGTTTTAAGAATGCTGTATCACTTTTATAATGTATACAAAGAATGTTTGCTTTTTTCTTTGATTTCACATGCTAGATATGATTGTAAATTTTTCAGATAGTCTTTACAATTAATTTATATTTCTCTATTTTTATACAATGATGTAGCTCTAAAATGCTGACCAAAATATTTAATACTTCAGTAGCATTCATTAGATTAGACAGTTCCTAGTATCATCTGTTATTTATTTTGGATGATGCTCTCCCCTAAATGTTCTTTTCCAAGCTCCTGTGGAGGTAGTTCTGCCTTGCCTGTGACAGCAGTGCGCTGTGCCCGGTACAGGGCAGGCGGAAAGCGTGCGCGTCTCGCCCCTTCCCTGGCGTGCTAGCACTGCTGGGCGACACTTCGTAATGTGCAGTCGGAATCGAAGGCGGTACTGAGGCCCAAAACGTTCAGTACTGATCAGCACGACACAACCACAACTGCCGAAGACAGTCTTTGGTTCATTGTTTACATGTGTATCAACCTTGGTTAACACAAATCTGGACAATTATTGAATAATATTGAGGAACCAAACTTGATTGTCAGCTTTCAGTGATTATTCCAATTCAGTGTCCACATTTTTTTTTTTTTCTGTCCTTGTTTTAATCATCTCACCCTATTGAGCAAGCTACCTGGTCTAAGCGATCGTCATAAAATTATTAATTAGTATGAATTGCTTTGTTTTTCTCTGATTTTCAAAACTATGTTAGAACAACAAAAAATAATGGTGGTAAAATTAATGATTTCACTGAAGCATGGAAGGACAATTTTTATATCCCTTACGCAAAATACCCTTTAAAAAGTCTTAAGTAAAGAAATCACTTGTGTTCTATGAAATAGAGGAATAAAACCCTATTACAAGCTAATTCTTTTTAAATAGCAATTTCCGAGTGGAAGGGATGAAATATACTGCTGATATTAAGGATAGCGCACAAAAATCTGCTTGAAATGCAGGCAGGTTTTTTTACGCCTGCAGAATTTTCCTTAGTGAAATCCTGGGAAAAGGAAAATGGAAAAATTTAAAAGGTGTCCATCCGTACCTGTTCGTTAGAAATAGGCTATAATTTCCCCCACACACACTCCCCTTTGCCAGAGCCATTCATGTTGTTCAGACTTGACCATCTTTAGTGACTGTGTGTCTGGAATGTGCTGTATGTTTGCATGTTACTGCATACACATAAGCAACATTTGATACATGTTCCATGTACTTATTAAAAATATTAGCTCACATAATAAATCCTTATCAATTAATGTGAATTACTTGAATACAAATTTATAAAGGCATTCAATGATGTGTAGTGACTTGGGATTTCTGTATTCATTTTGGGACAATTATATATATATATATATATGTATTTCAGTTGGATATTATATAGATAAATTTTAGCAGAGTTACTTTAGGTTTTCAAAAATCTTTCTATCAGTAAGAAAGTAATTTATTAAGCAGTTGAAGCTAATAAGAGAAATTTCCTCCTGGAAGCGAAATAAACCAAAGAAAGTGGAAATAAGCTGAGGTCTTATTCAAGAAAGTGCTCAGGTTTGGATTTCTGTTTTTCACAGTGGAAAAAAATAGGTAAGTGGTGCACTAGTGATATTATTCTATTTTGGGGAAAGAGGCAGCTCTATTACTAAAGCTTTCTAAAAGCGTTAGTGGGACATTAATATTTTAAGGACTTCTTAAGTGTTGGAGACATTGAGAATCCTGGACTTTTGGTGGTGGTCTGAAAGGAAGATGCCACAAAAAACAGCTGGAAAAATGGTATCTGTTTCTACTTGAGTTCACAAATATTTTATTAGCTGAATTAATGGACATGAAAACTTTACACATTCCATAGTTTTACACATGTGATTTTGTTTGTTTTGAGGTGAAGGTCTTGACCAAAGGGTGTAAAAAATGATTTGAAACATAAAATGACAAGAAACTTTTCATTGCACTCAGAAACAGCACATTTCTCAAAATACAGTAGCTTCCACACTGAAAATATATCCTCAGCATTTGTTAATTTTTTGAGAGCACTGAATACCTTGAAAAAAGTCCATGAGAGTGGATATTTGAACATTTATACATATATATATGTGTGTGTGTGTGTGTGTATGGTAGCTGGCTTCAGTAGTAACTTCTAAAATGGATCAGCAGATGCCTTTGCTCCTGAGCTGCGTTACTGCCAAGTCTTGTG
>JAVJGJ010000034.1:20368522-20388765 GCA_035590215.1 Microhierax caerulescens
TTGTTTCTCTAAATACATGACACCCATGGAATCGCAGTCTCATCACCAGCTGAGTTCAAGCAGTTAATTTAATCTTTGGTCTTTCCGTTCAGTTAAAAAAGGTACCGTTTTTCTCTGTTCTGACTTCTTTTTCTTTCGTTGATACAGCCTTTTTCATTTTGAACTTGATTATATCGTAACAAATGGGCGAAACAGAAGAAATATATTAAAGATAATCTCTAAATATCTGTTTCTAGCCATTGTTGTCTTGAGATTATTTGCTTTCAGAAAACTGAGAATAAAAGGTAGAAGATTTTTTCAGAAAGGAAATAAAAAAAAAAAAGGGTGATGTGGTGCTTTTGCAATATATTTATAATCTTAGGATTCCGAGACCTTACAGCAAAATATATCAAATTTCATCTTTCAAACTAAGTAAGCTGATACCATTCCCAGTAGATGAGAAAAAATAGCTTTCTGTAAAGGGACGTAGGTACTGCAGGTTTATGGAGTGATACGGGAGATTGGGAAGGGTTAATTGAATTTCATAAGGCTTTTCCTCTTTTCCTCTTGCAGATAAAAAAAAAGCCCCAAGGTATCTCCAGAAGCCTTAGAAAGACAGAGGGTGATTTTTCTGGGTTCCTGACTGTGCAAAGTTCTTGCAGATACGCTTCCCTGGTTTGGCACCCAGATACGCCTGAATCCCTCCCTATAGCCGTGAAGAACATCTTACTGGTGGGGGACCTGCCCACAGGTTGGCTGTGCCAGCGGGAGCCTGCAAGGCGGACGGTTTGCGGGTGGAAAGATACTCGGGGGAAAACGTAACTGAACACGGAGGAAACCAGCTGCTCTGTTTGCCTTTTGAGTGTGTCAGGCTGCGAAAGAGCATCAGGGAACGAGGAAAGAAATGTGCCTGACACTTCTGCCTACGGACAGAAGCACGGGGGGGATCGGAGCGAGTTCACTGCGGCTGGCCGGGGGCGTTTGCCGGTGGAGCGGCAGCAGCTTCACGCCGCAGCCCCTCGCCCAAGGGACGGGAGCAGCCGCAAAGCAGGATTCACCGCGGGGTTTCCAGCTTGGCCGCAGCAACTGCGCGGGCTGTCGCCATTCAGACCTTGTAAAGCAGCGAGTCATTTTCCCTAAGAGCACCTAAACGAAGCGGATGGGGTTTCTTTTTCGATCCTTGATGATTTCTGAGATTTCCCCGCGATCTGCTGTATTGATACAAACGGGGACACACGCAGTTCTCGGTGCTGGTGGAGATGACTAGAACTGAGGTTTCTGGACAGCAGCCAGGCTGCAGGTACAGCACCAGAGAATCGTGCATAGAATGTTATGACAAAACGTATACTTGAGTTTTGATTATAGTTAATAAAAACACCAAAGCTCTACACAGCTCTGAGCAGTGTCCAGTACAGTGCAGAAATGGATGTGGGCTAATAAATAAATTTGAAGAAGCCAGAGATCAATGGAGATCAACAATAAATAAACGATCCAGCAAAATTTATGTTGGAGAAATGCGTTCTTCCTCCTTTTTAAAGTAGAATAACATCTGAAGACTTTTTCTTCCTTGGTTTTCTCTGATTTTTGAAGGGGCATTATTGAATTCAAGGTAGAAACTGATGTGAATGTTGGAGAACACGATTCTGAAGCACAGTGCAGCAGTTCTAAAACTCTGCTCTTCTAAAAGTTCAAATTTATTAGTTGAGAGGTCTTCTGTTCTTAACAATCCTACTGATATTAAAATGTACAAAAACCTGCTCAGTTGCATGCTTTGACAAAATTTTAAATGGATTAATAATTTTCATTATGTTCATGAGTTATTGTCTCTTTTAAAATTTTCTAACAAAAGAGAATTTAAATTATTTGATACAAAATTAAAATGCAAGGATACAAAATTGCAACTTTGGTGTCATTTAGTGTTACCTAAAAACTTACAAAATAGTAAATATACATCCTTAAAGCAAATTTTCCCACTTTCATGCTCAGTTTCATTGCAAGTGCAGTGTTTTATTTTATTGGTTCTGATGAAAGTAATGTCAGGTCACAGCCTTGGGGTGATAGAACATGAAGGCAGGCCTGAACTTGTTCCCAAAGTTAGCGTACAAGTGGAAGGTTCTCTTTAATGATAAAAGTTAATGTTTTCCAATCGTTATATACTTGATTTTCATTTACAAGTAGGAAATGTGTCAAATACAGCTTTTTTTTTTTCTTTTTTCTTTTTTTATTCACCAGGGCTTAGATATAGCTTAATTTATTTCAGTAGCTGAAACCTGTCCTCTTAGACAAGTTTCATCATTTTCACATAATGAAATCTTGCAGCAGTCCTGTAATAGAATGGGAAGCAAAGTGTCTTGTAGCTTAACTTTCAGGGTTGTGTAACCTTGTTATCACCCCCAAAAGGGAGCAAATTTCGCTTATCTAAACCAGTCACATGTTGAGATTCAAATAGAACAGTCACAGCAGAATGGGCTTTCAGACCAGAGGGGTGTTAGGGAAACAGCAAACACCACCTTCAGATCCCGCACTGGAGGGATCACTACCTTCGCAGCCCTTTGAAAGGGAGTTCAGAACTTGAAATTTATGTTTAAATAAATACATAAGGCATCATTCGAAGTCTGCCAGGGCTAGTGCATGGGAAGTGTCAAAACTCTAATCCTGTGAAGGGGGGCAGCCAGGGCAGCGTGGTGCTTTTTGAGGGGAAGGCACAGCAGCCTCCTGCACCCCCTCCCCTGATTGATCTCCAACTCATTGCTAGACTGTCCTATTGTTATAAAATTGAATTAGCCCTTCATTATGAAGGAAATAGGTGCAGATAAATGTTTGATATTCTGCCTCTGGCAGTGGCTAATACTATATGCTTCAGAGAAAAAACAGAAATATCCCATAATACCACTAAGTCCAATCTGCAATGCTGGATGTAAGATAACATGCCTTCCTGATGCCTGTAGGGCTGAAATATGCCCTGTTGCATGAGACTAAATTAATCTTTTCCTAAGCAGTGTTATTTCAGATATTGCTACTGGTCAATTATGCAGCCCTTCTTAAAATTCCATGCTCAGCTGTTGTATTGCGTAAGTGATTATTTCCTATTGGGTATTATATGTCTGCTAACTATAAATCTTAGTGAATAACCACTTGTTTTTCTGACAGATGCTCCCAGGGAATGCTTGTTAAAGGCAAGAAGTACTTCTGTCTGCATCTGGCGGAGTCAAGCCCAAAGCAGGTGAAATACTAAACAACGCTGGCCAGAGATGATGCATCCCGATGCTCGCAGGTAGGCTTTCCCTTTGTATGGGCAGGTGCTTGGAAAATCTACTGTGCTCACAATCCATAAGGATTCCAGGGTTTGTTTACTACAGGCCACACTAATTTAGACCTACACTGTGTCACTAATTTCCTCAATAATTCTATTAAAAAAAAAAAAAATAGTTCCAGGACTTGTTCTTCATCAAGTGAGCTTGGCAGTGGTAAAGGTAAAATATTTGATATGATAATGAAACATGGAACATTCTGCTATTCTTTTTCCTCCCTCTTATTGGGTTTATTATGATTGAGGAAAAAAAAAACCCAACCAACAAACACAACCAAAACATGGTACAGGATGTAAAAGACATTTCCACTCCAATCTGAATAATTTTAATGTTTTAATCTAGATGGTTTTAGATCTCACCCCTCTTCTGAGAGGTATACTTTCTATATACTGGTGGCTCAGTGTCCTCCTGCAGTTTCTCACAGGAGCACTGTAATTTTCATTAAGCAAAAGGTATGCCTTAAGAACAGTAGTGATTTTGCAAAAATAATTTTAGCTGGGCTCCAGTGATCTTAGAATTGGTCTTATGTCAGGTTCCAGGCAAGGTCGTATTTTATTAGAATACATGAGAAAGAATAAAACAATGGTAATTATTTATCTTTAAGAATTTATAGATGATGGGAAAGTATTAGGCTGTGTTAAAGAAATAATTCATCTTATCAATAATTCTGCCATCTCCCTGCCAATTTGCTTTTTCAGTTTTCTCTTTCTGTTGGTCAAGGCCAGAAAAGAACTTATTAAAAGAAAAGCACGGCCCTCTGCTGCTAGCAGCCTCTGCCTGGTGCAGAGCTGACTGAAGAGAAAAGGGACTTCTTTTGTGTTATTACTTCTTTTACTTAAAAAAGACACAACCAAAAAAACCATTGACCGTTGCTACCCTTTCCCTAGTACTAGACAGTTCTCCATGACACTCACGCACATTCATAAGCTTTGGGCCTGGCTGCTGGGTGGCTGTTACTCACTTGGATGATCCAGAGTTTTCTGGCCACCGGTGGCCATGTGCCCCCACCCCGTGGTGCCTTCTCACAGTACTTCCCTTAGGCCAGCTCCTTACCTTTGAGCCCCAAACGTTTGTACTTAGGGTCAGCTTTGCAGCCGCAGCGGCGCATGCAACCGTGCGGTAGAGTGCACAGGGTCCCGCAGCAGCAGCAGCAGCTTTGCCCCAGTTTTGTGCGCACTGGCAACGCGCAGCATTTCCAGTAGCTCCAGATGTGGGGAACTGGGGTGCGCTGGGGAACATAGTTTGCAATGCAGGTGCTCCTGGCGGCTGGGGAGGCAGGGCCGGCCGTGCTTCTGTTTGACAGACCCAGAGAAAGTGCCTCGAGCTAGACTTGGTCTTGGCTCATCTTTCACGGCGGAGAGCCAAGGAGGTATCAGTCACAGGATCCCAAAGGAAGATGGGATTTGTTAGGATCCACAGTGCAAAGCTACATCAGCCCTAGCCTGCTCTAGGGTTTCCTATGTCTTCACACTGTTCTAATTATTCTTAGCCAATTCAGTCTGGACTGGTTTCTTTCTTTTTATTTTTTGGGGGTTTCTTTCTCTCTGCTGTTCCTTGATGTCTCCAATGCCGTATCTCCGCCGGGCTAGTGAAGCTGGCTTCCAAACAGAGATGTCAAGCACTGAGTACAGACATTTTGCTCTTGTTTCAGAGAAACTACTTCTATTTCATTTCAGCAGCCTTAGGGTCTTCAGTTGTAGGTTTTTTCAATAAGGTCAATCTTCTCCCTGAAAAGTAACAGTTAAAAGCAAGATACTGTATTTTACTATAAAGTAAAACCACTTTACCTGCGAAGGCAGTGAAACGGAGTGATCGTATGAAGAACCGAAGAAAAATGCTGTAATAATAAGGAATGGATGCTATTGGTAAATACTGCTCTGTGCACCTATGTCCCGGCTTTGGGTCATACAGGTGGGACTGTGGGAAGCTGCCTGTAAACTGTGTTTTGATCAGTGTTTGAAGAACTTTTTCAGATGTGTGCTGCAGGAGCGCCTCTGTCACTGCGCAGCTCCTGACAAGTGATCTGAAGGGAAGAGAGTAATTGAATGCTAGCTCAGAGGTACGGATCATCAGCTGATTTTCCCTCTGAGATTTATATACGGATAACTGAAGAGGAAAACAGAAAGGGAAGTTAGGGTATTTTGAATATATTGAAGTTTACTGCATCTTTGTAAAAGTAGGGCATATAAGAAAGGGAGAAGTGTCTCCAACTTGCATATTTGGATTTTACTAAGCAGCTACTGAGCTTGGTTTCTTTGTTGTGATTTGAAAACTGATGTTTTAATAATCAGTGAATAATTATTAGTTCTTAATTAATGCTTTTTCACTTTTGCTTCAGCCTAAGTATCATGATTTTACAGTTGCACACATTTTCTTAATCACAAATAAAAGTTATAAAACCATGTTGATCAATAACCGTGTTGAACTATCAGAGAATATGAATTCATAGTAAATAATTAATAACCACAATAAATACATTAATTCTAATAATTGTATGGAGTAGTTAGATTTTAGTATGGTGTTTAAATGATTAATTCTTTCAAAGGTTAAATTTAAACCTGGGAATGAATAGTGCAGATACCAACCACAGTGTGTTTGTACATGTAGATATTTTAAAATTTATTTGTCTTTCCCTTTCTGTTAAAGCCGAGGCTTCATATATTATGTTTCAATGGTCATCCACTTGAAAAAAAGGCTGAAGAATATGTAATTTCAGGAACAGA
This sequence comes from Microhierax caerulescens, assembly GCA_035590215.1. Lineage (NCBI taxonomy): Eukaryota > Metazoa > Chordata > Aves > Falconiformes > Falconidae > Microhierax > Microhierax caerulescens. Next base: position 20,374,536 of record JAVJGJ010000034.1, read on the forward strand.
AAAATAGTTTATCTCATTCCACAATGCAAACATGCATATTAAAAAATTCTCCAAAGCAAACAGTTGTTCTGTGAGAATGAGGTCTCCTGTACTTCTCAAGACACTGGTACCTTGCGTAGTTTTCACTCCTGTTATCGTTGCGGGGCACAGTGACTCTGGTGTCAGTCTCTGTACAGCTCCCCAGTGCTCACAGAGCTCCTGTGGCATACAGCTGAGTGCCTTTCAAGCTCGAACATCATAAGATTATGATGGTTCATAATTGCTTTGCTGGGGGGTTCTTGAAAGTTTTCTTTTTCAGATGAAGGAAAAAGTGTTAATTTTGAAAAAGATTTTTTTTTTTTTTTTTTTAAAAAAAAAAGGTGGAGGGAGAACATTATCACATTCAGAAGCTGGAAAAATTTTTTTTCTACCAGATGCAAATTTCTTTCATCTTGATGTGAAACAATCCATTTTAGTTTGCTGGAGGGGGGGAAGGGGGGGAAGAGAATTTGAACAATTTGCATATTGTTATTGAATACCTATAGCCATAACTATGCATGATGAAAAGTCTAAGCATTTGATCTAAGAGATAAGAGAAAATTAATAATGTTGAAAAGGTCATTGTGGCGTTTGCAGTAATATGTATACAAAACAATGGAGAAGCTGCTGTCTGAATTGGCAAATAAGTTAAAAAGCACCATTAAATTAAACCAAAGATAAAAGCAGAACTTTAAATAATATTTACTTGTTTTCAAATACTTTTAATATCTTTTTTCATGACTCAGCTAAAGATACAGTTTACAAAGGAATGTAAGGATGCAGAAGTGTACATCTCAGGTGTAATATTTTCTTCATGCATTTTTGAAAAACATACAGATCATCTTATCAAAAGATAAGATTGCTTTAACCAGAATTTGGCACCTAATAAAATTATCATCCTTCATTTAAATTTTGGAATTTCCCAGCCAGCAGCCAGCTCAGAGGTAGGTGCTCTACAAACTTAGAGAACTGTGGCCTATTCTGCAATTCCTATCCTTAGCCACAGCAGCCCAAATCCTACCTTCACTCCCACCTCACCTTTTTTTCCTCAGTGATAAAATATGCATTTTCAAAATATGTGCACGTTAAAGATGAACCTATCAACCCCTGTAATTTTCAAGGGATCTCACTACTTTTTTTCCCCAATATTCCTTGAAGACCAAACCTACTTGGTAGTCGTTTGGCTGACACCTAGAAAATGCTTCACGAGGGAAATTTTTGACCCTAAGACTGGTCATATTAAGGCCTTTTATATAATGGGATGACTTGATTTTCATCCTCAAAATAAGAGATTTTTAGCATTGATACTATTATGCTATTATTATTATATGATTATGCTATCACAGAATAGGGAAAGCTCTTGGGTGTTGAGCTACGGAGAAGGAGCAGACAGGAGTAAACACTGTAGTGAAGATACTGCACCTGCAAAGGGTAGAAGGAGTGTAAATCCACTTGTGCTCCAGCGTAGCATATCCTGACTGAGTCAAATTATCCAGACATCATCGTTTTATAGCATCAAAAAGTGGGGGAAGAGCACTGGCTTCTTCATGTAAGAAAAAAATCACTTACATGTGTGCTTAATAATTTTCTCTCTGTTAAGAACAGTTAAAACCCCTATCTCTTCCGGTTTGATTTTGCATGATTTTTTTATTCAGATTTTGCTCATTAATCTATGATGGTTAATCTGGTTGATGTACTATGTTGTATTTATTTAGTCATGTCTTACACTAAGAGGCTGATCCTGTCACTGAAGTTGTTTACTCTTCCTCAAAATACCACAAATTTGAGTGGCAAATGGATTATCTTATTGTTACAGAGAAAATGCACAGTCCTAAATGCTATAATATAATGAAGATGAAATTTGGCATTCTTTGCTTTTACTAATCTGCAGTCTATCATTTCAGTATATTAGAACAGACATGTCTTTCTTTACTATTTAATCAAGTATCTTAAGATATTAAAACTAGAACAAGCTAAGGGCTTTTAATAGACTGAAAATGCAGCAATTTCAAGATGGTCCACATTAATTATTCTTTAATTAAATGCAGTATGTTAAGCCTAAAGTAGTGCAGAAATTTGGTTTGAAAAAAGGGGATAGGGATCTATAGAAATCAAACCTATTAATAAAGCTTAATTTGTAATATGAAGAGGGGAAAGAGACACGATGAACTGTATCATACTTAAAGCAGAGAGGAAGGACAACGATGTGATTAAGGACAGGAACAGAAACCCCCCAAATCTGTGATTTAGCAAATGGCTACTGAGTGAGTTGACTATGCCAGATTTAGATTTTCAGACTCATCTAAAGAATTAAAAGAAAAAAGCCAAATCAGTTTGTAAAGGCAGTCGTGACCTTGGGGTTTTTTTAGGTTTCATTCAAGAGAAAAGGTTATGTTTCATAAAAGCTTTAAAAGTATAAAACAATGTGTAAGACTTACCTTGTGGAGTCTAAATCCTTTTGCATTATAAGGTTTATACAGCGGTGTCACAACCTTGCTCTGAACATCTGAATATTGCATTATAATATACAGCATCTGATCATATAGGTGAATATGAGTAATAAAACCTAGGGCTCATAAACTCCCTCAGACTATGTACCTGTACTGCATTTTAATACCATCTCTCTACTTTCTGTATCATTAAATCTGACACACCAGATTTTATTCCCTTTAGTAGTGTTGTTAGGTTGACTGCCTACTAAATATGAACCATAAGTGAAGATGACTTCACCTTGGTACCGAGCTTTCTTTGCTTCAATTAACTTTAGTACTTACCTTGCTTCAATTAACTTTGCAGGATCTGTGAAAAGGTCTCCTTATTATTGTGAAATATTTTGCAAAGGAAGAAAAAATGTATTTGGGAGTACACAGTGATACAGAAATGAATTAATAGAAATGGCATCTTCTAGCAAGTAGCAGCAGTTAAAGGCCATATGTAAGTAATAATAATTGTTATCATCTGGTTTTAGTCCCTCTTTAATACCTTATTCTCTTGCTTAACCATCTACAGACTGTCTCAGGACAAAAGCATCTCTGCCTGGCTTGTTCCTGTGCTCCCTGTTTAGTTTTTATTTATTTGAAATCTCAGCGATGAACTGATCTTAATTGTTTTGGTCTCCAGACTTAGTTAACTTGCTGCTGTAAGTCTGAGCAGGAATTTTGATCACAAATGTTGATTACTCAAAGTGAAAGCCAGCAACGGGGGAATTTGGGAAATGCAATTAAGAAACCAAAATTATTTTTAAGCTAAACCAGCCTTTGGATGGTTTAGAAGGCATATATTCCTTGAGATATAGGCATTTGTTTTCCAACGGGAAAATACAAGATCGAGGTTATGCAGAATGTGAATGAGTTAGAATGGGCCAATGAACAGAAACACCAAATACTCATGATCTAACTTCAGCCTTTGATTCTCACCCCAGGCAAATATTCAGTGGAACTGGTACAGCTCAAAGAAAAGTTTGTTAGAAACAGTGAGAAAGACTAGGACAGATATTTGAAGTATCTAACAAAATTGTTGAATTACAATCTAAAGGAGAAGCTGCCTCATTTTAACAGATTTCTCATCCTTGTGAAGTTTAAAAGTTTCTGTCAATTTATCTATTTTGCTATGTCTTTTGAATCAACATTTTATCTAAATAAAGAAGTGTTTTTTTCTAGTATATATTTCTATATATATTTTTAATTAACAGGTGCCTTGCTCATAATCAAACCATGAGTCACATCAGTAAATTTCTTTCTTTAATAACTTTTGTCTTTTCCTGAATATTCTGTATGAGAATAAAAGGCTTAAATTAACCTGAATATAGCTATTCATCAGGTAAGATTTTTAGGTAATCGATTTTTTTTTAATTATTAAATGTACTGTACTGTATCAGAACAATGCTATCTCTACTTATTTCTCAGTGCTCATTTCTGACATTTTTCCTTGTTTTCAAGAGCACGTTAACAGGTCCTTGCAACATACCAATACGCCTTCCCTTATTCTTGCCCTTTTTTACTGATATGTTTTTGTCCATAATCTTAGGACTCTGCCCTTTCAGATGTTCTTGCTAACACACCTTATCCCATACCATGAAGGCTCCCAAGCTCAGACGACTCAGAATGTGAGAAGGGCTTCTATAATGATTTTTCATGTTTGTGTTATTTTATGGACTTTGACTGTCTGATAGCTGCGAATATCTAACGAATTGAGTTTCCTGTTTTCTTGTAACACTTTTTGCTTTGATCTTTCTTGCCAAGCTCATTGCTGTTATTTACATTGAGTTATTTGCATGTTCAGTGTTCAGTTTTGTTCCGCAGGGAATTTCTCTAATGTATACATGGACGTGTTCCATTAGCTGGTATTGCATTTGATTTCACTATATTTTGCACTCCCTATTTCAAGAAAGTAACAATGGAATATTCTAAACGGAGAAATATCTGGGTTTCCGTACGTACTCAGCTCATTTTCCTGGTAGAACGTCAAAAATAATCCAGTTGCAATGAAAGCATGTAGGTGCTCTCAGATTAGTTGCTAATATATTATTTATGCCTTTTTTTTTTTTTTTCTCTCGGGTTGGCCTGTACACAAGAGATATCAAGCAAAACCACATTAATCATTTTCCTTTTCCTTTCTAGATCTGCAGAACTTTGATAGTTGCTGAGTAGGCTCTTGTCCCATCCGCATTCTGAGCGCTGACAATAACAGCTTCAGTTAATCAGGGATGAATTTGAAAAGAATCTTCTCCTCACTCTTACAGCTCTGTGTTTCTGTTCAGTACTTGTGATCAAATACTTCTTTCTACAGTAGAAAGCTACTGCCTTTCCCACTGAATGCTGTGCATTTGTTCTCTGTGGTAAATAATCAGTTGGTCCGTGTGCTTTGGAGGTTTGCTACCTTTCTCTTGTTACAGCACATAAAACTTCCGAAAAGAAAGTTGATGAACGGACCTGAATGTATGGCCCAAATTTCAGTCCTGCAATATCACACACACAAAAAAAAGGGTTTACCCTGCTGGAAATCAGAGAGACGAGAAATTATTCTGCGGTGGCACGTGACAGGCTTCATTCAGTGGTTGATATGTATTGACTTGGGTTTGAACCTAATTGAAAATCAACTGTTCATCTTTTTTTAGATTTCCATGTGATTTAGCCAATAAATGCTTTGAGGGTAGATAGTTCTTTAGCGGGACAATAACCAAACAGACGGCAGATGTTGGCTGCCATCACTGGGATGTTTAGATTCACGCGTAGCCTGTGGGACGCTGTCTGAGCACAATGCCACGCCGCTGATGGCCCTGGCAGCGCCTTGCTGCTCACCAGTCTTTAAACAGTCCCTTCTGTCTTCTGTGTAAGAAATCACTGGAACCTTGATATTTGAAAGAGAAATTCATTGTATGCTCCTTCAGAAGAAAAAGTAGTTTTTAGGATCAAAACCAACACATTCAGCTATATAAACTATTTCTACTGTTTAGACTCATGTAACCCTCTTTCAGCCAATCTACCTTATACTTTAAAAGATTTTCCCTTTTTTGGGTGGTTTGTTTGGTTTTTTTTTTTTCTTCAGAAAAGTAAACTGAAGAGCAACAAGGAATGAGGGTTTGATAAATGTATCGTTTTCCCTTGGATGTTTTAAAGTTTAAATAGCTAGGCTATTACACCGTCTTCTATGTGTCTGTAAAGACTCCAACATTCTGCACCTAACTCAGGTACTCTTGATGGAAAATGTGCTAAAAAAGACATTAATTTTCTTTATTATTATTTTTTTTAAAATATATTACATCTAAGAAGATCTGCTGTTGTGTTAGGTTCTTTCTTTGCATCTAGGCTCCTTCCTGACTGGAATTCTAATATAAAGAAAAGGACATATCAGTAAAAATGATAATTCATAATAATTATACAGAATAATAAGTTTATAAACTCCTTATATATGTATGTATATTATAACCTTATATATGTGTGTGTATATATATGTAATATATATGTATATACATATAATATATATAACTTACACATTTCATCCCACGGGGCACAAAATTGTGACCTCAAAAAAGTACATGTTTTTTATTGCTCTGTTCTCTATGGTGCTGTTTATGGAACGTTTGAATCAAAGTATTGATTACAGTGATTTTGTGATTTTTGGTGAGAGAGGTAGCTGTGGACGTATGAGAGCCATGTTTATAGCACAAGCTTGTAAACAGGTTTTTGAGCAACAAGGAAGAAATATGAGAGAGATAATATGGAAAATATAGTACTGAATTCAATAAGATTGACTACTACTTTTTTGAACAAAAAAAGTAATCAAGTAGCAGAATAGTTAATTATATTCTAGTTATAACAAAGTTATGTCATATTTTCATATTATTATGCTTTTACTGGTTCTGTCCTACTTCTGTACTGATACTCTGCACTGCTGTCTTGGTTTACCAGCCCTGTGCTTTGGGTTTTGTCCTCAAGGTGAGCTTTATGCTTTTACGCAGTTCTAATCTGTAGCTGTGAAGCACGAAACAACGTTCAAGTCTGTTGGTCGTATATAAACAACTGGTATTCAAAGGAATGACATTTGTTATGACTTCCAAAATTTGAGACTTTTTTTTATTTTTTTTAAAGTCAGTGTTCCCAATCTCTCTCAAGAGCAGTGTTTGGGAATTTGCTTTGTATGTTGTTTTGCACATGGCTTGCTTTGTCTTATTGAGATGCAGTTTTCCTCATAAATCTAAACAGCCTACTCGTGAGTTGTGTGTCTTGTAATTGTTTCTGTATTTTATAGAAGGATTTATTGTTATTAGAGTGTAACGGAATTATTGATTGCTGTGTTTGCTAATCTTTGTCAGTCTTGCATTTGGTTGCCTTCATATTTATGAAATAATTTCTTTTGCTTGACTAAAGCAGAACATGTCCTGTATTTGAAAATATGACCTCTCTTGAGCAGAGGTGGCTTTCCCTTTCAAGATAATTAACATTCAATGATACATTCCTGAATGGACAGTGTACAAGGTATATAGTGTTGAATGAACAACTTTGTTTTCCCTTCTGTACTCGGAAAGATCAACTATGTAATTAATGTGCTCAAGTAGCTGTGGTCTAAGATAAGAAAAGTCAATCCAAATGTGTGTTAATAGCTTCAACTGCAATTAATTTTCATCAGAACTGTCATATACCCCCCAGTGGCCCAAATACTATTGGAAGATGGCTGTCTGTGTATTTTTTTAATGAATTGACCAGATTGAGAAATAAATCTGGAGAGTAGCATACAGAAATCTCTTTGAAAATATAATCAGGCTGTTTTGCCCATGCTATACCTGATCATTTTGTATTTAGTATAGATGTCAGCCACTCCTCATAATGAGGAGAAAAAGAAGTATGGAGGAGGTAATACTCAGTTTTGTTTGTACTATAGATTTTTTGGCAAATTATATTCCTGGCAGTTTGTTAGCAAGCAGTGGATCAGATTTGTCGGGTATTTTTGCTCAGGAAGTGTAGGCTGTGTTGGCACTTGACATGGTAGGTATCATTAAGAAAAAACAGTGACTTGTTTGTAATTAAGAGAAATATTATATGACAAGCAAAGTAAAATTTTGTATTGCTTAACTCCCTCAGAGAGGCAGGTGCCTTTTTTTGGAGAAAAGAGCTTCCTGTCTTTATCTGTCCAGGTTCATTATGGTCTTCAGACTTCTTCACTGTTGAACTGCAGCTACTTCTGCATAGTATGGGAACTCCAGCTTCACAAATATAAACCCAAATGTGCGATGTTTTCTGACTTTCCTGGCTGTAATTAGCCATATGTTTGAGCCTGATCATCCTTATTCTCTAAACATCTCTGTCCTTAAGTTGACGGCTTGCCAGCTGGGAGGCATGTGAGATACCTTGCCCATCCCACTGATGTGCCTCTGTCTTCAGAGAGCTATCTGAGACATGAGAAGGTAAAACTATACTTTATCTATTGTAGCCTGTACGACTCAAACCAGAATAAATTAGTTCTGGTATGAGTATTTCATGACAGTCTAATCAGAAGTAAAACAGAAATGTTGCCAAGGGAAATAATCTGCAATGTACCATCAAAGCCATGGCATACATGGTTTTACTTTGAGTTCCTTCTTTTTAGTCATATTGAACACTAGTGATTCCAGACAAAATCTGGGATCCAGTACATATTGGTCTGCAACTTCATGCAAGGACAGCCCTATTGCATGAAGTATGGTTATTGATTTACACCATTTTAAGCATAAATGTTTTCTGATGGATTGGAACGTCCTCAGAATTTTGGCTGCAATGACATGGGTATTTTGGCTCACACACCAGTGCATTTTGAAGCAAATCTCCCACTTACCTGATTTACTGCACATTGGTTTGCCTCATAACAGTGAAGATTCAGAGGGTCGTAAAGGTTCAAAGCCAGCACCAGTGCTGAGAGACTTGTTCAAAGAACTTAAATGAAAAAGACCCAATTGCAGTGCACTGCGACATTGTGTTCACTCTTTATATATGCATATATATATATATATATATTTAACGCGCAGAGATTTTAGTTCTGCCGTATTAAAGTACTGCTTCTCAGTCCTCCAACACAAAGGCTGGAGCGTGAGCTGCCCCAAGAGCTGTTTGAAAGGAAAGGGTTTGATGGAAGGAGAAAAGATGAAGCAATTTTTAAGGGACAAGTCTAAGTTAGAAATGTTTCATTGTTCTAAATGAAATCAGTATTCTAATGACTGAGTAATTTAAAGTTACTCTGCAGCACCCAGGCTTCTGTAGTGAATTGTCAGATCCAGAATGTACTTTCAGCACAAAAGAAAAGCCTCTCAGAAAACATTAAGCTGCAGCTAAGATGAAGTAGAAGAGCAAAGAAGAGATATTTATGTGAAAGGCTGGCATACACTCGTTAATACTTACCCCTGTGTATTTGCAGCTGCCAAGTGACTTACGAAGAATAGTAAATAATGGGCATTATTTCAGTCTTTTTTTTCTTCTTGCAGCTGATGCACATCAGAGATGCAGACTTCCAGTATAAAAGGTGAAGGTGCTGAAGCAATTGTTTAAGCCCCCTTCTGCTTCCTAGTCCTGAACTGGTCACCCTTGCTGCAATGCAGACCTGTCTGGGAGCACTGGTGTGTGCTGGACACTGTACCCGGCAGTGGGGCGTCCTCAGAGCATGGCTCCCTGCTGGAACACAGACAGGAAACTTTTTTCCTCTTCCTCTGCCAGAGCAGTTAGTCAAGGGTACTGTGTTTAAAAGCAGGTTATGAATGGTACACGATAGTCTTTCCATTTCGGAGCTATCAGCCAGGGAGATGTGCTTCATTAGTCTCAATAATTATCGGAAATAATGATGAAAAATAATCAGCAAGGCAAGGGGAAAGGGACCCATCCTGCCTCCAGCCTTGCTGTCAGTGGTCATTAGAGAGTCCTGCCACAAATAAAAGTGTAATTCTTTGTTTATGTCTCTTAGCTTAATTCTCTGTTGTCCCAGTATATCCAAATGCTTAGAAGAAAGGAGGTAAGGATGAGTAAGAGAAAGCTTATTTATATATAACTATGATTTTTCTTCACTAAAGCCAGATGGAGTATCTTAATAATGTGATAAACTAATAGAGCTGAATTGCTGCACTGGATTTTTATGACACAAAGCCAACCTATGTTAAATCATATGTGGGCTCAAACACAGGGAGCTTTAATCTAAATGTACGAATCCTTTTGCTGCAACAAGTGAAAGCAAATTGTTCTGCCTCACTAATTAAGATTTGTTATACCAACTTTTGATACTTTAAAAAGTTGCATAAAGAAATAACAATAAAACCTACAAGGGATATGTATGCTTTTCACTTGTACATTAGATGTATTTCTGTCAATCTCCATCGATTTTCCTATTGACACAAGTACATAGTTAATGTATGTATTTATGTACTTACTTAATATGTACTTACATAGCACATTTGTATGTACTTAATATGTACTTACATAGCAAATCTCAGCCAGTCTGAGGGGTGGGTGAAAGACTTGGTTTATTCTAGATGTATATTTTTGGTATTTCAAGTGCCTTCTGTGCTCTGCTAATGTCGACATAATACACGAAGGCAACTTGATGTAAAATCATGGAATGTAGGATTATTTGACTTTTTTTCTTGCTGCCCCCTCTCCTCCTCTCCTCCCTTCTTTTATTTTTTTTTTTTTTTTTGGCATCTGTGTGCTTGTGTGTTGTTCCATATTACAAATTGCTACCTTCAGCCAGGGCATCATTCGGAAGTTCTGCTATGGAAGAAACAGGTTATTTGCCTCACAACCTTTCTGTTTTTCCAGTAGTTCTAAATTAGGTCCCTTGGATCACTCTTCAAGGTCAGTGGCTTTTTCATTAAGTGCAGAGTGCCTTAGTTTCTGAGTTACTTAAATTCCCTGTGCTCTGGGCCACTGGTTTTGGGCTTAGTTTGCTTTTATTTTTGGATTTGGCCAAAGTTAACATAACAAGCTGTATGTGTTATCAGCTTTTTTATTGCCCTCCCTCCTTTCTTGTTTAATATGTGAGCTCATCCTTTCAGTCTGACAGATCACCTGCATGATTGCTGGAGTATTAAGTCCTAACTCTCTCATTACATTTCAGTAGGTCAAGAACATGGGTTGCACAGCAGACAGAGTGCAAATTTTTTTGACATTTTTTTGATATTGTCATTTATATCTGTTAATATAAAAAGGACAGGCCTCTAACGTTGCTCTTCAGAACAGAGCTGGCACCGTTAAAAATCTCTAAGATCTGACTTCTAGGTTGGTAACTTGATCAGAAAAGCATTATCAACAAAAGAATAGGGCTAGAATGTCGCATGTATATAAACAAAATTTACAGAAAACATCATTTCTGGCTTTCTGTCAACCACATGCCAGGTAAGGATCTTCTGTAATTCTGAAAAATGGTATTTTACTGCAAATTGTCATAATAAGTACTTGAGCTTCTTTAGCATCTCTTATCTCAGCATATTTTTTTTTTAAAAAGTTTAAACTGTCCTTCAGTTCCCCTGCATGGTAGGTCACAGTTATTAAAACAAGAGAAGCAGCTTAGGAAAACACACATTATTTTCCTGAATAATATGTGATGAGTAAATGACAGAAGCCAAACTAGTATCCTGCTGTGTTAATGGTGATACTGTTATATTTCATGATTTGTAGTATCGCGGGATGGAAGATCAACACTTTGTCAGAGTAAGGAAGCAGTTGGAGGTGCTGTGTTAATGTTGAAATCTCTCATAGGGTTTGGTTTCACTTGACAATTACATTCAATTAGGAAACACCCCTAAGTGGCTTCTCAAGGTAGCGGTTAACTTGGCGTGATTTCCAAGTGAAGAAACCCCCCGGAGGAGATGCTGTTAATTGTACTCATCACAGCATGTCCTAAGGGGCAGCCAAGGTTGGTGCCATTTTCCTGGGCACTCTGCAGCTGAGTGACCAGGAACTTCTTCAGTTTAAATAGTTCAGGATCTAAACGGACAAGTGAACAAATCACTGTGGCCAAAATAATTTTATTGAGGCAACAACAGAGTGAGAGAAGGGTGTTCTCTAAAGAGAAATCTAGGGTCATGCCAAGTGCTTTGACCAAAGCACCAGGACAAAGCTCTGATTGTTCTTCCTTCGTCATGTCCTAAGTCTTGCTTTGATGGGAGTGTAGATACCACGTGTAATGGTCCCTCATAGTCTCCTTGTCCTGCGTGGTCTTTTTGCTTTGGACTTGAGCCTCCTTGTACTTGACTTTTCAAAGCTAAAGGCCTTGCTGGTAATGTGGTGGAAAGTGTTTCAAGGCACCAGGTATTCACAGAAAGACCTACTGGCAAGTCCTAGCATGGCTCCATGTTGCTTAGCCTTTTTTTTATTATTATTATTTAAATAAGATTGAGGTGCAGGGAGAGAGGCTCAAATGAGAATGATAAAGAACAAAACACAATTTTGAGAGAGACATCATCTTAAAGTAGTGTACCGCTACCTTGTTGCTTGCCAGCATTCTGTAGCACCTTAAATCTAATTTTCAAGGTCTCTTATTTGAACAGGAAGGAAGGAAGACACTGCTTAGTTCTATAAGTCATCTTCATTGTCATTTTATTTCTTTTCCAATACTGAACAACCTTCCAGGTAACTGAGCCAAGAGAACAAGTGAGTCAAGTGTTCAGATTAGCCTGTAAACTGCAGGCTGCAGGGAGCCATGGAAAGCAGGAGATCTTTACTTTGTCCTTGTGCTTCCTTCCCTAAAGCGCCCACTTGCCACTCTCTGAGGCAAGGGTCTCTCCGACAGATCTCCCTGGGATCTGGTCTTACATTCAGCTTTACCGACACTCACTTGCCATCAACAATATCGGACAGCTAACGTGAATACTTAGTTTATTTGGGCTGTAGGTGGCTGAGGTTGAACTGAAAGGTAGTGCTTTAATTCAGCAAGGAAATTGAAAATATGTTTCAAGTGCTTGGTTAGAAGAACAAACTATAGATATCCACCCTATAGTACCTGATCAAGTTTCCCCTTTATTGAAACCTGCTATAAAAAAATAGTGATCCTTAAATGTCAGTCAACTAGCAAAGAAAAAATTGAGATCAAATCATACATTTTTCTTAGGTATTCATATGGAAAAAAATACCAGTTGAGAATAGCCGGAGATACAGTAAGAGTATATTTTCAACTTAAGAAAGCCAAACGTAAATTTCTTACATAAGAACAGGTTTTAATGTTCAGATTTATGTGGTAATAGACGTTTTCCCTAGTAGTTTCCCCCATTATGCCCTCCACAATGCTCAGTTTTTTGTGTGTTTAATGTAACTGTATGAACTTGACCTTGCAGCCTATGCATTCAGCTCACTGCTAAGGTGCAATTATTAATACGTGTACCTATAATATAGCCAGTCATTGGGAAAAAAATGGCACGTATGAAGTTATGCACATTGTCCCAGGTTTAGGGAGCATATTTCTACACCTGACAGTTTTATTCGATTTTTCAGAAACAAAACTCTGTCCTGTGTTACTGAGACTAGCTTTCAGAAAGTGCTTCAGCACACACTTCGCTAAGTAGTTCAAGGTCAAAGCTTTGCCTTAACGGAATGCAAAATAATTTACTTATTAAAAATTATCATATTTTAAACCAATCAACAATTTGGAGTTTCCACACAGATTAAGCATATTTTTGCAATTAAAAGTAATTTTCTCAGATAAAAATAGCCTAACAGCACCATCTTCTGACAAACTGTAATTTCTGCAGTAACCTTGAAAAGCACTTTTAATCCTTTGCATACACATTTTGGTAGCTGACACAAATAAAATAGAGATTCTAGGGGAAATAAATGTGAGTGTAATCCCCTGTATCCTAACCAAAGACATTGGCTGAGAGTCCTGAGCAGCCACTTACTGTCCAATTTCTTTTCACTTAAAACAGTGAGAGAATTTCATTCAGCTGTAGTTGTGCCTCAAATTGTGGTTGAATGATTTGCTGCAAAAACATTTCAAAGGTATATTCCTGCCAAATATTTGTAAAGAGGTAATTTATATGTAGTTTGAACAGTAGACAGTTCCACCAACTTTAGATGTCTTGTAACATTATTGTGGAAGTAGAGATATTATATACATCCCATATTCTTACCCAGTCTTGCTGTGTTTGTTTAACCAAAATTGCTGTTGGTTCTGTTGTGATGTGCAAAAAATAAAAGAAAATTGATCATTTTAATATATTTGCTATCCATTTAGGACAGCAGTGGTATTAGGTGATTGTATTTCAGCAATAGTGCTTTTACTCGTGTCTGCCTTTGTTATCTATCAGCTTGTGCACTTCATCACTTACCATGACATCGCAGGTTACGACGCAGAAGTAGTTCTGCGGTGGCTGCATCTTCCCAGCCACCAAAAAACACCAGGTGCCTCAGCTTATCCCACAAGAAACAGGTTTCAAAACATGAGAGGCATGTATGGACTGTAGTGTGGATGAGCTTATCCACAGTGGTTATGCCATGGGATGCTGATTCCAGGTTTGATATATCACAAACACTCCTCAGTACACAATGCCTGCATCAGGATGCGGAGCATTTGGGATATTGTACCGGTTTGTGCTGGTAGCGAGATCACTGAGGTCACTGCTGTTGCTCAGCTTCATAGGAACAGCTAACCGGGAGCTGAGCCAGAGCTCTTGGACAGAGTAGGTTCAGGGCAAGAGGCAAAGGGACAAGAAAGATTTGACTCCTTAAAAGAAACCCAAAAAACTCCCCAAAACAGAAAAATC
>JAVJGJ010000034.1:20395389-20417542 GCA_035590215.1 Microhierax caerulescens
TCCTTTGGGTTTGGGGGGGGGGGCTTTGCAAGTTTAGTGATTATAAGACCACTAAGGTGTTTTTGGACCGATGAAAATTTTTGGCATTCAGTGACTTTGGTGCTGGTCAGTGCTTGGCTGAATTAATGTCTCTAAACAAAATTTCTAGCCTCTACTGGTACTTTCAGGGCTATTTGATATACAGAATTGCATTACATTACAAGCGTGATAAAAATACAGTATCGACTTAGTGTTTCATACAGTCTTATAGTCTTATAAAACGGTATTGATCCATCTTTCACTTCGAAGGTCAGCATAAAGTTTACAAAGAGAAGTATATGAGGTTAGGAAACATTATGCAGTAGTTGCCCATTAAAGTATTAAAATGTGACCTGCTGCAGCAGGAGCTTTCAGCAAATCTTTTAGTATCTTCATCAGTCCCAAGCTGCATCCATATGATCTAGGTTTTGACTAATAAAAATTAATATAATGTTGCACTGATTAGGAGGCTTTGCACTGTAATCATTCTTTCATTGGAACAGCTCAACACACATCATTATACCTTTCCTTCAAAGCGCAGTTATTTTATGATGCAGTAAATCCTTTACCAATTTGGAATGGAAACGTTCAAAGTGTCTCTTTTTCTGTTGGTAGTGCTTGGTTCTTCTTTAGTGTCAATGTCCTTTGAAATGCATAACAGCTCACGTATGTAGTCTCTTGAGATAGGCAAATATAAACAGACACCTTGAAAAGGAAAGTAAGTGAGAATTAAACAATATTGCAGTGAAAGTAAAATTACAAATAGAACCCACAGCTGTGAACTTGCTAAATAATAAAAAAAAAATAATACTGGGATTTAATTTGAGGCGAGCTTTGGAGACTCTTGTGGTCCTTGTATTGAGGACAGATACAGCTGTGCTTCTGCAGAAGGTTGCTTTCCTGAGCTGAAGCCTCTGTGATGTGCTGCTCGCGGAGCACAGAAGGCAGAAGGATAGCTGCATGGTGCATCTGTGCTGGTGTTTTCGTTCAGACTGGGAGTCTGCTTTGGAAGTGAATCTGGTCATCCCCATTTGTGAGAATTTGATAATGTCATGAAACGCTTTCTGTTGGATTAAGGGAAGACGTCCTCTAGGAGCATACCTGATGCACTTCAGTCTGAAACATTCAGCGAATGTGGGTAGCGTTGGCACTGGGTCCCTCCCTGTTTTATTCTTCTTATCTTCTCCCATTGTTCCATACAACATCCGCAATTATATGTAACCTATAAACGAGCGTTTTCTCTGTTCTGCTACTTTCTCTGTGATTTCAGGTCAAGATAATCCTGCATGTACAATACAGACACATTGCTCCTGTCATTGAGTTGTCTGTGAAGTATTTGGCTTTTTTTTTTTTTTTAATATGATGAGAACTGGCAGTGATTTAAATCAATGCCTTGTTCCTTTTGTACTTATTTTAATATGCAAAACTCTTCTAATGTGTGTAACATCATCCAAGCTGGAAAAATACTCACATAACAATCTATACTAGCAATATTTTACCTTCCTTACAAGTTAAGAAATATATTTGATTCAGTTTGTTAGCTGATCACACTGTTAATTGGTATTACATGTTTCTACTATCCTAGGTGTCTAAAAAGAGATTTACAGTTGGGGGGGAGCTATTTTTACTTTTTTAGTTTCTAGTGTTGATTTCTTCTCTATAAATTTCCTGTTACAAATAATATCATTTTGGTAGTCGTATAACAGAAGAAAAGAAAAGGAGAAAAAAAATTGCAGTCTCCAGCATATTGACAAGATACCTTTTCAGAATAACAACAAAAAATCACACGGCTAATAAGAGACTAAATATTTTTTTGCAGTGCCTAGTCAGCTGGCTATAGCAATAATAAGTAAGCTCCTCTATGACAGCCCAGAGACGTTGCAGTTACAAACTGTGTGTTACGCTACTTATTTTGCAAAGGAAGGAATGGTGTACAGGAAAAGTGGGGATGGCATACAGCAGAGGTCAGCTTTCAGGAGAAAATGTAAGAGTTTTTAGTAGCAAAGGTTACTTTTGGAGCTGCATCATTTTATGATCATAGAAACAAACATATTTGGCCGTAGTTTTTATTTTCTTGAAGGGAAAGGAATAAGGACCTGGCCTCGAGACTAATACTGTGGCTTGCAAAAAAAATGGTCTAAATCTTGCTTCCCCTTTGAAACCACACGTCTTATGCTTACTGCTGCATATATATATATGAATATATATATAAATAATAAATATAAGTATAAAATATAAAGATATATATATCATATAAAAATAAAGATATTTTTGTCAAATGATACGAGTTGTGCTACCCAGGCATGCTATCTCCGTAAGCCAATAACGGTGCAACTTTCTGTTGTATTTGCTTATTTCTGCCCAGTCACATATCCTGCTGTATCTAAGTAACAGTTTGGTTGCTTTTTGTTTAAAGAAGTTTCCAGATGTACAGAAGGCTTGTATGTGTGGGTCTGTTTATATGTAAATACATACATGGAATCAATGCCTATACTTTGATGGATAGAAATGAGATTATTATTTAAAATCTCAATATCAAATATGTATCAGAAAGAAATTTTATTAGACAATGAATCTACAAAAAATTTACTGTAACTCACGGATGAGACATTTCATTAGGTATTGTTGCTACTTTACTAGCTGTACTTAATATTTCTGGCTTTTTCTTAATAAACTGCTTTTTTAGACAGTCCAGAGGTAGTTTAAGTTCACCTTGTGACTGCATTTCTAAGGTATTATTATTTCCATACTTTAACAGGATAATTTTCAATGAAGATTTTTCATCTGTATGTTATATGAATGTTAGATATACAGTTTCATTAAACTGACACTCGTCCTTTATGTTACAGAGTTCTGTCACTTTTTGAAGGGAGCTACATCATTTATAAGCCTAAATTGTGAAGTAAATAAAAATTTAACATTTGAAAACAGGTTTATGTCTGGTTCTGAAGATTGAAAACAGTATTCCTCTCTCAGATGAGTCTTTTAAAATACAAAATGAAATTCCTTTTTTCAGACGTATGACTGTTTTCCCGAATGCAGGGGAAGTAGACAGTGTTGCCACAGAAAAAGAAAAATAGCTCTTAAGAAACTTCTCAGATCTCTGGGACTGAACATATAAGGTATGAATTGGATGCTCTGAGTATCAACCTTCATGAAACCAGGGCTCTGCAGAACAGGAACATTTTTATGAAAACAAGAACAGAATAGTGTCTCTGAAAATTGTGAAATGTTTGCAGCAGCAGTAGAAGTTAGTGGAAGGGTATCATTTTTGGCACTTTGCAGGAGAAACCCAGTGTTTTGTAATATTGATCACAAATTGCGCGTGTTTATCAACCTTTGCTGGTCAAAGGTAGCATCACCTGAAATCAGTAGGAGATGCTGCTTTGTAATATTTAGTTCAAAGTAATACATTTAGTGACAGCCTAGCTCTGTGGGTTATAGTTTCTTACTCCCTGGTTCTAGCCATAACCTGTGCTCAACAAATGTTTTAAAAACAATATCCTCGATAAACGCAGAGGGAGAGATTTTAGCATGCCCTTTGCTATCCAACTGTATAAAGTGTTCGATTACTGACTTTTATTTTGTAAGTGCAGTTAAACAGATATATAATCAAGTGAGATAAGGAGCTGGTGATTCTGTCCTACAGTTTTCTCTGTCTGAAGTTTCCAATATTTATCTCAATAATTATATAAAAGATAGCTTGCTTTTTGAAATATTTAGCTTAATAAAATTGTTTGTGATTGCAGTAGATGCTATATTCTTTACCATGTCTGTATTATATTTGGAAGAATGTCTAAACAGAAAATCTGAAGTGTTAAATATTTATCTAAGTTATTAAGAAAACCTTTTAATTATAAATTATTAATAGAACAGGGACAAAACTTTTATAATCCTTTTGACTTTGTTATCCTTGTAAAGTTTTGAAGTCAGTGTAATAAGATCAATCTTATTACAGAGAGAAAACCAGCATGTTGGCAGTCTTGTAATATTTTAATTCATCATTTCTTTGGTTGCATGGCTTTATATTAAAATGGATTTGTGCTGCTATGTTTCCTTGCACTATACCCATTTTAGTGTGCCTAGAACAAAAGTATACCTTTTCCAAATTAGCAGTATTTGACCCACACCCAGGTTTTCTAGGTAGGATATCATCCTGTGAGCCTAGAAGCACATATTTTTTGTAAAAAGGTAAAAAACTAAGTTGTATGCAATGATACTACTACCTCTTGCTAATAATTTAAGTTATTAAATGGTTATTATAATTTACTCATGCTCAAGTTTCACAGAAAGCTCCAGTCATCAGGATGATTATTGATTGATAGAAAATAGTATAACAGCAGTGGTCTCTTGACATACTACTCTTCTGCTTTGCTGTAGAATTTTTTTCTTAAAAAAAATCATTTTTCAGTTACAGCCAGTGAGATGTTGCCTATTTCATACATGCTGTATGTTTTTAATGGATTTGGATATTAAGCTTCAGGCATTATATAAATTGACTGTTGAATGGTATTGGTTTGTTTGTTAGTCATTAGTTTAAATTATCATACAAACATAAATGTTCAATATTCTACTCATAGATCAAAAACAAATGTTGGTCATTCTCTCATTTCTGAAATATTGTGCAATGAGAGAAATGAATTTATATGAACACTCCAGACATAGTAATACTAGCTCAAGGCATAATTTTTACTGTTCAGACTTTGCTCTTCTTCCCTTCCCCCACAAAGGAGTCTCCATAAACATAAAGCAATTATTACAGATATTTCTCACAAGGGTGGAGCTCTTACCTTTATCCAGGCTGTCTGTTTTGTTGTTTTGTCCTGTCTGCCTAACACAGTAGAAACCCCCAAAAATTTATGTTACTACTCACAACATTCTGAGCCTTTTAAATCTTTTTTTTTTTTTTTAAATATCTTTTTTAAACACATGCTTTTAAGTACATCCACACAAAAATATTGGAAACTTAGAGTGGAACACTGGTAGCCCATTTATAAATGTACATGAAAGAATGAAGGGATATTGGCATGATTTTAAAGAAATTAATATATTTTGACATAACATTAGATAATTTATATAATTACATAATATGAAAAAGACAACAAAAGACTATTTTTAGGTTAGAGTGTTATTTGGAAGGGCAGGTTTTCTGTATTCACTGCATGTGGGATTATGACTTGCTTTGGGTTTGAAAATGGATCTCTGCATTTGTTGAGAAAATATATTGGGAAAACATTAAGAAAACAAGGCGTTCATTGAGCTCTTATAGAGAAAATATGCATGTATGTCTTGGTCTTATTTGATAGAAGATACATTGGATAAGATAACGTAATAAGATGAGTAATCAGCTGTGACATAAGTGGGAAATAGTTTTGCAAGCAGTGCCTTGTTACCGATTATTTTATCAGTGAAATATGCTGGAATAGAACTATTAATTTTTAAAAAATTTGGAAATCTTCCTGACTTACCAACTTTTTCCCTTCTCAGGTTTGCCAGAAATATTGACAATCAACTTTATGTCAAGCTGATATGAGTTCTCAAAAAAAGGAAACGTTTTCTTTTACTTAATTTTTTACACTTGTCATGTTTTATCAGTTGCATTGAATTCTGGCCCCAGTTAGGATGTCATTGGCATATGGGTCAGGTATCAGTGTACTGGAGCCAAAGCTGTTACAGCAATGTAAACTGTCAGGAAAAAAGAAGAGAATCGTACCCCTTGTTAAGACGTCATGACTGTTTAACATAAACCAAAGGATATTGAACTTTCACATTTTGGAAGTATTGCTCTGTCCATAGAAAAACAGCTTTTGCTGTTATTGAGTCCCACGACTGGGGGCAGAAGAGGTGTATTTGTTAACTTCCAGTCAAAGCAAAGCTGGGTGACACTGGAAAGGAAAATCTCTTCTTTCAGACTTTTAAATTGGATAGTGCTGTGATGGGGCACCCAGCACACCTCCCTTCTCATTCTTCTTGAAAAATTGTATACCATTTCTTTGTACTGATGGAAGCTGTGAAGTTTAGTACATGTGAATAGCATCCCCGTGTGATAAGCTTTTCTGGAAAAAATCAGATGTTTCCTTGGATTTCTGAGGAGAGCGGACAGACAAGTTCTGTCACACTCCCTGGGTAGACCGTGAGTACCTTTAGAGTCTGACGTACCTTCCTACTCATCTTTTCTCTTTCATCTCCTCCTTCTGCTCTTAGACTCAGCTTTACTTTGTTTCAGGCTGATCGTCACGGTCATATGGTCTACTTTTGTCTGAATGCCGAGCTCCCTGGAGGGTCTGTGCGTGCTCTCCTTGTCGTGCTTTCCTGAATGCTGGGTACTGGCAGCGCTTTCCTGGATCTCGTTTTCGCAAGCGTGGCTGCTATCCCAATGATGCGGTCCTTAACGCTTACGGAGATAAATTTGTTATACTCCTTACGCTTTTGCAGTAATCACCTTATCTTAAACAAGCAGCACAACGTTTTTTAACTGAACTAGCACTCTTAGGTCAGTTACATGGTGCTGTAGATGTTGTATCTGATGGCAGTAGACTCACTCTTGCCTTAGGGAAGTGTAATCTTAATTGCCATTTTTTGCTAGCCAAATCTCTCTGTTCTGTGACGGTGAGCTCCCTCTTTTTGCTTCCCAGTGTTGCAGACTCCGAAGGAGACATACCTCTCTCAAACTCATAGAATTAAATTTAAAGCTTATTATTAAATGCTTAAGAATATAATTTTCTTCCACATTAATTGATAAAATTGATATTTTGCAGGGCTTGAGGATAAAACCAAAACTTCACAGCCAACATTATGGACATTTTTTACCATGGCAAGACAGGATTTGAGCTACAAAACCACTATTCCAACACGGTAAAGCCCTTTAAATAGCTGGAAATCCAACCCATTACTTTAAATAGACTGGCCATCGGATGCAGTCATGGTGCTTCTTAGCGTGTGCTGGACACTGGATTTCATGCAGGTCTATGTACAAGCGAATGTGTTCATTATCCTAATTGCCTGTCTCCATTTAGCTTATTTTCAAGAGAGTTTGAAGGGAAGTATTACATTATTTATTTATGTCTAAGTTCAGAATGTTTTTTACAAGACACAGAGTGTCAGGACAAAACAACAGTGAACAATAAAAGTCAGTTTGCTGTGAAATTACATTTATGTTAAACCATATATATACTGACTTCAAAGGCAATGTCTGTCCTTCTGAAGGTATTTGCTGTCCTATCTTTTCAAATTTACAGATGTGCAATGTCTGTAATAATGATATCAAAGACAAATCCGTAGCTCAGTGCATTAAAAATGAATGATTACGGGATAGTTTTTTAAAGAAAAAAATGCTTTCAAAATAAGATGTTAATTACCTGTGATCTTGTAAAAATGAAACAAAAAAACTTGATACAAAAGTTGCAGCTGCTTTGTAGTTTGTGGTCTGCAATAATAAAGCTACAGCTATTAAAAAATATGGCATTTCTAATGCAAATGGAAAAAAATTGTTTACTGTGAAAAGAAAATTTTGATCTTGGCTTAAAACATTTCTTATTTCAGGGAATAAGAAATTCCCTGAAAAGCGCATTTAATTCTAAACACAGAGCACTGAACTACTGTTTCTGAAAATTAGAAAAGAATCATGTGACAGCTCTTAACTGCTCACAGAATGCTTCTGAGACAACATGCCGTACCCAAGAGTGTAGTTGAACTGCCTTATTTATTTAAGAAAGACATATAGACATCAAGGTGGCTTCAGAAACTAAGCGGGGCTTTAAAACCGCTAGAGGAGAACATTACCTCTAAGGGAGAGTGTGGCGGCAACGTTAAAATATCTGTACCTGAGTTTTTAGCTGGCTGCCCTACTAGAGTTTTTAAAAATAATTAAAAAAAAATATACAAATATGCACATCCATGCATCCATCTTCATTGTAGTGAACAGGTTTTTAATACTAGTGACATAAATATTGCTCTGATGATCTATTTTCCACCATTTTCCATCATAGCTAATGCTTCAAGTTTGTATGACAAGCACCTAAGGAAGTGACAACACGATGGTCCGAGAGTGCATCAGATGCCAGCCCAAGGGCACGAGGCTCCTGCCGCATCCCGGTTTGCCTGCACTGTTATACCCATGGCTGATACCCAAAATTAGGGAAGGCCCAAATCTTTGGTCACAGCTGCATCTGCAAAGGTATGACCTATTTTTTGAGGGAAGTTGTTGGGCCAGGCTCCGGTTGGGGGATGGTAGGATGGTTCTTTCCTGCTTTCCTACAATACTGTGGCTTTTGGTTTCCTTAACACTGAGTTGCTGCAGAATTTACTTGTAGTATCAAGGTTTTCGAGCAGCTTACACATTTAACTGGCAGACAGTCAGGCCGGGAACCTGCCGTGCTCGGCGTAGGCCAGTTACAGTGGGTTGATGCCATCAGTCATCTAAGAACAAGAAGCCGCAGGGTGAAGGCGGGGTTCTGGTACCTCCACGGCGGCGGCGGTTGAACTGATGGTCTGTGGCTTTGTCACAAGTACTTGTGATAATTGATGCCACGTTGTATTTAATGTCCTTCGGCGTTTCTCATGTTTTGTGGGTGATGACAGGCGCACGTGTCTCGGGCAGCAGTGAGGTGCTCGCAGCCATGCCTCCACAGGAACCTGGGGGACGGAAGGTTGGGAGCTGGCACCTCCCTGGAGCAGCTCTGCGGGGGTGGCTCGGCTGGTGTCTTTGGGCTTTGAGGGTGTAGGCATGGACCACGTTTCTCCCCTTTACAGTAAACACAGGGATACGCCTGGAGTAGAAATCCCATCTAGGCCACCGGGATTGGAATGGGAAAGGTGAAACAGGTGCTCTCCCTGCGGGTAGCACGTGCGTGTGACACGTGGCAGTGCTGCCTGATGTCACACGCGTGTGCCAGGCGGCCGGTCCTGCCGCGAGGCTCTTTACCGTCACGTTGCTGTCTGGGGACGTTTCTGGTATTGTCCCAAAAACAGAAGCACAAACTGCCTGGATGAAACAAATGGACTAATGATCCTTTTATATAGGCACGGCTATATCCAGCGATGGTTTTGTTTGCCATGTCGTGAGAGGGAAGGAGGCAGAGGCCAGCTAGGTGCCACGCCGCAGAGCGCTCCCTGCCCGGTTACCTCCCAGCTCCTCTCCCAGGGCTTTGGCCAGCTTCAGGTTTGGTTTCCAGCTGTGTTTTTGTCTTTTATAGTTAATTATGACAATGTTTACAGCAGATGAAGTTATGTTCTTCATCTTGTCTTGTCATTATAAAATGAAATCTTGTGATGTTTAATAGCTGCGAAACAGATCAGAATTCACCATGGTTCCAGACAGACAGCAAAAAGCATTTCTCGACGGCACTTCACAATTATTAAAAAAACCCTCTATGTCCTTGACTTCTTTGACACTGCCAATCAAAATTCGTCTTCCCTTTGGGCATGTCTTATGAGCTGCTCAGATTCAGAATAATTTATAATGAGTAAATCAAACAATTCTCTAACATGTTAATGGCCTTAATTTCCTCCGTCTCCTCAAGGTCTAGAGGCTTGATTGCGGCATTGAGAATATAAAAAAGAACATTATAAATTGAAACCTGTCAGAGATGGTCAGAATGAGAAAAGTGCTGGTATATATATAAAAAAAAAAAAAAAGTTAAAGGTGCATAAAAGTGGAAGACTTCTGGCTTTTGTTCATACCATGCCTAGGAAATGTGTTCTTGATTTATATCATAGTAAATGGTATTTATTTTCATGAAATGTACACTGCATGGCACTGAATCAAAGAAAGAAAAGATATAATAGATATGCTGTATGCTAGTAATCTGGAATAATTCCTTTTGTTGTAAAGCTGAAAAGGTATTGACTTGCATTTTGTGTGTGAAAAAAACTGATGATCCAAAAGCAAATTATGAGAAAATTAATCTGTATCCTGGCAGCATGCAGGGTTAGTTACAGCTCATAATATAAGCTGTATATCAGTGAAAATAAAACCGGTATATAAAAGCAATCATATTATGGAGCTTTGTGCGATAATTTTGTATTTTCTACAGTTTGTAACAGAGGCATTTATGGCACTAATCACTTTATATTTTGCATCAGCAGAATATAATTTTAATTCTGGCTTGGAAGGCTCTGTGGAGGTCATCTTTTCCAACCTTGTCTGCCCCTCACTCACCTTGCAGCAGGGCAAACTGGGGTTTTTTGAATGTCTTGAGGGATGCCAGTTCCTCAACATCTTTTGTTCCCCTGCCAGTGTTTGAACACGCTTGTTGTAAGGAAAAAAATAATCCTAATATCTAATCAGAATTTCCTGTGCCCAGTATTTCCCATTGCCTTTACCCTGTGTCTGCACAGCTCTCCCTCTTACCATCTCCACGTCTTTCCAGCGGGTGGTTGCAAACAGATCTCCTCTCAGCCTTCTCCTTCAGGCAGAATGATCCCATTTTTCTGACTCTCCTCAGACGTGGCTTTGTGACCACGGGCTCTTCCCTGCTTAGTCATCCTTGTGGCTTCTGTTGGATGGCTCAGGGATGCCCACGTCTGCCCTGTGCTGCAGAGCTGAAGACTGGGTGCAGTCCTCCAGATGCACCGTCACACCGAAACACCCCTGAGCCACTAGTCACTGCTGAGGGGCACCGCTGTACCGAACGCTGCGCGAGCACGCGATGGAAGGGTAGATGGCTCGTGGCCCTGTAAGCTAAGTGACTAATGGTACCAGATGTTGCCATCCACGACAGAGGCGGCAGCACCCAACGGCGGTGTAATAACATTGAGCTGGCACAGTACACGGTGTCGTTGCTGCATCAGCAGCCGAATGTTACACAGCAAGGGAAAAATAAAGAATGGGACAGTCATTAGAGCTATGTGGGTGAGTCCCTGACAAACACACCGAGCAGATTGCATATGAAACTGTATGGAAATGTGGCAATGGAGGGATTCAGCAAGAGTCAAGAATGAGCATTTCAGAAGTGACTGGGGGGATGGGGAGGTGACCTTGAAAATAAAAGCAGCAAAAAATAGTGTTGGGAAGTCAAGGAAGGGATGACTGCAAATTAAGGCCAAGAGGTCAATGATGTAAAGAGATCAAGCGACTAGAAAATTATCTTATAAAAAATATTCTTAGTGAATAAGGCAAAGGGTGGCTCAGTACTCAAAATGGTCACCTTAATGTCAGAAAGACCAAGTCTTTGATGACATGAAGGGACAGTGTGTGGATTTTGGGATGTAGGTTATGTGAGAGCATTTGGAGAAAGAAATATGTCAAAGATAATGGTATCGTGGTGTGCTGGAGTAAGTTATGTGTAGCCTTAATTACAGTAATTAAAAAAACACACAAAAAGATGAGCTATAGATGTGAATATGCTTGATGTATTATGATGCCAATGTTCACAGGCTACCTTATGAAACTCTGTTAGATCCCCTACGTTTACTGCGTATTGCATAGCGATAATACCGGCTTGTGCCAAAAAGTGACGATGCTTCTGTACCTGATATTCTATCCAGTGATTAACATGCAGCTTTAGCTCTGTCTGTATCAGAGCATATACGTTTTAAACATAGTGTACAAGTTTTTGGATGAAAAAGTCTTGTTTATATTTCTAGCTCTGCATCAGTTTATTTGTTCATTGTGCATAGCAAAAGGTCAGTGACAATTTAAGATCTGCATTTAACAGGGAAGCTGCTTCTCAGCGTCCATCTAATTCTGTGATTCTGTCATCATTTATGGAAGAAACTGGTTTTCACTTGTTTTCTTGAACAACCCTTGTCAAAACTTGTACTGATAAGGGTCAGAACATTAATCCCCAATATGAAAATCTTCAATTGTTTTTACTGTCATTTCTAATAATGACAAAATAGATACAAGTTCAGTTAATATTTATGGGTTTTGTGTGTCTTATATGAAGAAATTTCTGTGATCCGTGTACTTCCCCCACCCACGATGGTAATGACATGGTAATCTTCATAACATCCTTTTTGTTATGGCATCTTAGGAAGTAGCCTGGAAAGAATTTTATTACAAAATTTCCTCTTTCTTTCCTGAGGCCATTTAAAGAAAGCTGGATATTTGCATAACCCTTATTATAAGACATGTTTTTAACTGTTTTCCAATAAAAGTAAGAAAAATGTGTTCAAGGTAAATCAAAAGGAACTGTTAGATATTTTGGATAATAAAATTCTCATTCAGCAGGGTATTTATGTTGCAGAGATTTTATTTTTCAGTTTACTGTTTTAAAACAAATTTGTTTTAATTTTCAAGCAGGTACTTCAGCATTCTATGTTGCTGACTTGAAGACTGCCTGCTTCTTGCTTCTGTGATAAGCATTTAAAACATTGAGACTAAATACTTTCTGAAGTCTTGAAGAATCAAACCTGTGATAATATAACAAAGGCTGCTTCTGGCACAGACTGGGTAAGAACTACTTTAATGACAATTTAAGTTTGTAATAATTTTATGGCATCTGTTTTATTGAAGTCCAAATATATATGAATCTCAAGTACAAGTCAAATGGATGATATCCTATTTCATCTCTACATATAACATTTACATATAAAATGTTCTGAGCTGATAGACAAAAGTGTTTGAGTTTAGTCCTACCATCATTGTTTTTGAGCCTACAGAGAATTTTACAAGTTTGCTCTATTAAAAAAAGTTTTGTGGGTAGCAAAGCTCATGACATCCAGTCTGTCACAGTTCAGTTTTTCCCCAGCTCACAGCTATGACTACGTTTTTTCCCCAGTTGAAACATGAATCCCTTTTCTTTCTTTTCTGTGTTGATCCTTCAGCATTTCAAAGGCCTGGCCTTAACCTTCTCCAAGGGAGTTACAAACAGTATCCATTTTCCTTGTTAGGGTACCGATTTCTGTGAAGCAAACAGGAATTTAGTGTCTTTGAAAGTATGGCCACGTCAATTTTTGTTTGGACCTGACCTACACATGGAGAGGTATGTAGGTAAAGCAGAATGCTTGTGTACATGCACTCACGCAAAGCAAAATCTTGCAGGCAACTTCTGTATTTTTATTTACAGTATAACATACTGGGGAGTTTGATACCCTTAAAAAATTAGAACAGTGCAACAGGCACAAAATTTCTTGAAAAGATAAATACTTGATGATTCACATGTCAAATATTTTTTTGTAATTTGTTAGATATATTGAAGTTAATATTTCTGCAACATGCTAAAGAATATATCTTTCAGAATCTTAATGGCATATTACTGAAATAATTTCAGAAAATGCAGCAAGATTGTTACAATTTAAGACGGAGGGATTTTTTCTAGGTTAGAGTCTGTGCCACATAAAACTCACCTTTGACTTTAACAAAAATGAATGGCTATGCATAAACCCAGCTCCTTCCAGGAATTGGCTAAATAGGAATGAGTAATTACTGTGTCAAATGAAAGTATCATTCTTTACGTGAGTTGCTTTTTCTGCTGTAGTTGTTGCTAATGCTAAAATGCATCTTGTTCCTCCAAGCTCTTTAACTTATCATAATACCACAGGATGCTCTTTTTACTTCCATGAACTGATTTTGAATTATATAGGTAACACTCACATGGATACATTGAAACAGGTCAACAAGAAACACGTTTGGCTAGTGTTATTCTACTGTACATCTTGAATTTTGGGAAAGTTTAAAACTGTTTTAATTTTTATGAAAGCTTGATCATTCAAGCTTTTCCCAAATCCTCATCTATAGATTCAATGTGGGATGGTGCTACTGAGGATCTCTGTTCTCATCCATAAAATCTTTAAGTTTTACAGGATATAGCCACTGGTATTTGGAAACTTCCATTTTGATATTTCTGTGTTCAAAGTAACTCCTCACAGGGTTATGGAATGATCCTCTTTATGTTCCTTATACATGCTCTATAAAAGAAAAAAAGTCTGCAAAGAACTTGTGTATATAAAGTTCTTGGTGCTGCCACTGAAGCAGCATAGCTCCAATATAAGGTGATATATCTATTATATATCTTTATATGTCTCATATATATCCTTACATACACCACATATATACGTACGTATATCCTATATATCCAAATATATAATTTTATATCATATATCTATTATCTTCATGGTCTCCTAATTAATTTCTGCCATGTTCCTCTGAGTTCCTGAGAGAAGTATCATAGAACTGCGTCACATCTAGTTCTTTTGTCTTTCTTTTAAGCTACTTTTTTTTTTTTTTTTTTAAAGTATTTTACTGTAAGAAAGATTGATTGAAAATGTTATTCTGCTGAATTTTGTGTGCAAGCATCTTTGGATAAACTGGGATCAGGTCGAGGAATTTGCCAGTCATGGAGTTTCTGGTGGGAGCAGAGATTACCTTTGCAGATAATTATCACAAGTTCTCTAAGAAACTCAAATCTATTCCCATTAAAATATTTCCATGCCAGAGAGATAAAAGCTGAACTCTAAATATAAATGAGAGGCTTCCAAGAAACTTTTCCAGACTTAATTTAAATTATCGTTGAGGTGGAGGGAAAGCGAAAGGAGAGGGGAGGAGAGGCTTCTGCATGAGGAGTGTGGGGTGGCCACAACCTCAACTACTGGGAGGTGTGAAGTCATGGGAGTATTGTCACGTTAACAGCAGTATTATCTAAATATGCTAATCACTGAGTAAAAGGCAATACATTCTTTAAGTCCTTCTGTGCTGCTTTAGTGCTGTGTGGTTGTGAGCCTATGCGGAGATCGCTTACATGTGTCCCTTATATATGTCTCTTGCGTGTCCGTGAGGCTCCTCACCGGTGGCTCAGGGCGCGGATCGCGGGGCTGCTGCGCTCCGCTGTCAGACAGACAGTGCTTACGAGCCCCGTCACGAGTCACAGCAGCCACAGCACTGCCCTAAGTGGGCATTACAGCAGCTATTCCAGGGCAGAAGTTCCTTCCGTAGAAATCTATGCGGAGGCTCGTATGAAGTTATTATATTGCCGTTACAGTGTCAAAGCAATCCCTAAGCCAGTCCGCGGAGACCACATTATTATGTCATGATTGGAGATTACGCCTTTGCACTAAATGGCTACAGAATCAGTCTACAGAGACCTAATTATGTTGCCGTTGCTGCTAGAGAGGATTGTTTAACAGTAAAGCACTTTCTGTGGAACTCACTTACAGCGACAAAATAAAACGGAATTATGACAGTGTACTTTCTGCTAAGAAAGAAAAAGAAAGAAAGCAAAATCAATTATCATGTCAAATTAAACCATAAATACATAGTAAGTGCTGAATTTACTGTCAACCTAACTTAACTCTGACTTTGTAACTAAAATACACAGATAAATAATAGTTGTCTTTAAATTCCCACAGCAAGTAATTTTTTTAGTTGTGAAAACTCTTTTTATGTATACAATACTACGATAACTCTGAAGAGTCAGTTTTATGCCCCTGTAATAATGCTGTGATTGGTTTATAAAGGACCAGCTCCTATTTCAAACTATTTAATGCACCTGAAGTTCCTAAACAGAACTTTTGATTGAAGTGTTAGGTGGTCAGTAGTAGTTTAAACTGTGATTTTATGCATGGATCTAAATATAAGGCTGTTACCAAATTGATTTGTATATGTATATATTTATGTTCATCCAGATAGAGAGCCAAGTTATTGCTATGAAAATCAGATTAATAGTAATACCAATCTACACTGAACGTTTCCCAAGACAGAGGGCAAAACAAAGATGAGATCAATTCTTGCAAATGTTTATTTAGAGTGCCTTTCAGCCTATGAAGATGTTATTCATTACCAGTTCTATAGATGCAGTGCCTCCTTTAAACTGCTATAGAAAATCAATGCTCGGAGTAGGAGAAAAGGCACTCTCCTCTATAAATCACAAGTATAGACTTCAGTTGCTATAAATTTAATTCAGAAACAATGAAAACAAAACAAATATCTCTTTCCCACTTTTTAGTTAATAAAGTGTAAAGGTTTTATAGAATAACATGAACTTGAACTCAACCAAGATTTAGATGATCCTGCAAGAAAAAATAAAAGCTAGAATTAAATTTATTAAATATTCATATGCAGGTATTTGCCTGTAAGTAAACATTTCAATTAATATATATGTATTTTAGACAAGTTTCGGTTTATAAAAATCTGCTTGTTACATGTAGTTGACTTCTGTATGTCTGTTGAAGTCTTCTCTCTTAAGTCTTCATCAGCTAAATGGAGGAAGTTGAAACGAGGCACCATTAGTTCTACAAATTGAAGAGTTGCAGAAAATTGCTTAGAGTTAATAAAACTGGGGTTTAGAGAACAGTAAAGGGAATATAATACTCATCAAGTAATCAATCACCCTTAGCACATATAGTGCTAAATCTGTCTGTCTAATATATCTATTTTGGTATTTTTAATGTATCTATCACGGTAGTATCTAGATACCATGTGTCAGATTCAGCAAGCCTCATTAAACGCAGTATAAAACTTAAATTCACAATAAGGCAATAGCTGTTTTCTATGACACAGAAATTCAATAACAAAAATGTAAACTAAAGAAGTTCTTTGTAGTTAGTGTATATTGAATGCACATAGTTTCATCACCTCATCAGATACTGAAATATATATTCATTTATTTGTTCACTGATGACAGTCTGAAAAATGAGGTTAATGAAACAATCTATGACCTCTAAAATAATTAAGACATAGCCAAGTGTACGTGTTGCAGCTGTGGAGCTGTGCTCAGTGGAAGCTGGGGCTAACATAGGAACCTGATGATGTACCAGCAAACTCCTGATTCCACTGCTACTGCATGGGCTCGCAGATGACAAGGAACAACATTACTTATATTAAGACTAACAGATTAAGGAGGGCTGTGATAGTGGGAAAGATGGTGTTTATGTAAAGGAAGAAGATAGACTGTATGTTTAAGGGTGGAATGGTATGGAAGGAAGTGTTGGGAAGGAGATATTCTTACCACTCATGTTTGACATTAACACAGTTAATGAGTAATAGCAAAATCACTATCATGCAATGACATGTAAGATGTCACATAATGGCGATGTAAAGACTAAGCTCTTCTTCTCAAAGGAATAGAGATAGAATATTATCATTTTAATGGGGAAAAAAAAAAAAAGAAAGAAAGAAAAGAAAAGAATTAGGCTTGGATAAAAAACCTGGAAACTGCCCTTCAGGGAAAAACTGGGAATGATTAAGGACAGACTTTAGAAAGAGAGTCCCTCCTTGAGCCTGTTTGCAGCAGTACTCAGAATTTCATGTATGAATATAACCTCCGTTTTCATTTAAAATAATGTCTTAGATGGGAGAAAAATCTTCTAAGAATCACTTGACATAATTTGCATAGGGCAGTAGCATCAAAACAGCTGTGTTATTGAAAATGTTTGCATGCACAGACATTAATTCTTAGAAGAATCTCTCCTCCATCATGTGTTTCCTCTCTGCCCCCAGCCAACAAAATATAAATTGTGTTAAGGAATACATTCTCATAATACATGTGCTGTCACTTCAAACTAACACTCTGATCCATAGAAAGAATGGCAAATGTTAGCTTTATGCAACCTCTTCACTTCCATATACTCACTTCTTCATCATCTGACCCACAGACCATAGTCACAAGGAGGTATCCGTGCCTCGCTGCTAACTCACCTCTAAGACACATACCTGTATGGCAAAGGGCTGAAACTGGGTGGGCGGCACTTTCAAAGTGTGCAATCTCTTTCAAACACCAAGAAGACTTACCCCATCTCCCCAGGCTCTCCCTAACTCCGATCACCGTATGCTAAAACCAGTGCTCCGTCATGGTGCAGCTCTGGGTCTTCCAGCATTCTGCTTAACACGCACGTGTAACACGGCGAGCCGGGAAAGGAGCTCCGAGTCACTCGGTCCATCACGCTGCCAAAGGGCAGAACCAGCAGCAGCACGTTGTCTGCAGCCAGAATTCTTCTAGGTAAATCCCCTTGGCTACCGTCAGGGTTAAATCCATGTTTTCTAACTTCCAGTTAGTGTGGATTTTGCTGCTGGAAGGGCACAAAACATTTTGTGCAGTTTTAAACTCACTGGTATACTTTTGTGTTTGGAAGACTGGACTGGTCATTAAATGAAAGTGGAGATATGGCAGTTCTTCCAATGTTAGTAAACGGTAATACTCGAACAAGTTCAAGGAATGCCTAAATCATCAGAAAACATATATTTAAGAGCTCATGTTTTCCCCATATTTCCCAAATATAACCTGGACTGTACTGTGGCAGTAGAATATGATCGTCAGAGTTTTTAAGAAATAGACCTGACAAAGAATGTAGAACATCCGAGTAGAGGAAAATCTGGAAGTTGTAAAGGTCAGATGTAGTAAAATAGTTTTCTTTGACAATGAATTTGGCTTGCGAAACATCCTTCAAAAAATTTTCCAGGTATTGTAAATGTTCACTAAATATAGATCCAATGTAATTCTCTAATTGAACTGGATCATTGAATGTCGCAATTCTATGCACATTTCCATTCAGCATGTTGACATCGTGCTGAAATACAAGGAACTGATTTTGCTTCTTTCTGGTTGTTTTAGTCATCAGAACTTTTTTATTTTTATTTTTTTTTGATCCAAGAAGTTTGCCCATGCTTTGCAAAGTGTGCTCTTACTGCACATTGTACGGACATTTTTCACTGACAGTGTGAGTTCTGGATTCTGGGGAGAGAATAGATTCTGTTATCTACCAAATCAGCAATTATGAGCTAGACAAGTACTGTTCTTCACTAGAGGGACAATAGTGGCTACTCCAATGTTCATTAAGATACGAATCTTTCAAATGAAAACATACCTACCAGGAATCTAAATTTTACCTAATTTAGTGAAAGACTATTTACGTTTGATTTCTTGTTTCCTTCTAAAATTATCTTTTGAATCTAATTGACTGAATTATATTGTGCAATGAACACAGTTTTTCAAAACAAAAGGTTTTCTAATCATCCTACAGAAATATTCTGATCCTCGCCTCCTGAAATAAAAAAATCATTCTGAAGCATTCCAAATTGTTTTAGGAAAAATATTGTAATTATGGAAGTCATTATGCATATAACTCACATATAAGTTAAGTTAAAAAAACCTGATGCTTGAGATCTGGAAAAATGCTAGAATTAAGGTTACTTGTACAAATTAATTCAGTCCAGTGTTTATCTGAATGCGTTACGCTGTACACAGTGCATTCGATACTATAAATAGTGATTAATAAAGCAGTTAACCAGGAGTGCTCATGGTTTAACCTGCATTCTTCCCTAACTTTCAAGACGTTAATTTTGTAACCTGTTAGGATAGTATTTCATGCTAGATGTGAAAGGAGTCTAAACACTCACTTGTTTTATAGAAAAACCTTAATTACATCGGCAGCAGTTTAGCCACTAAATAGTGATTTCTGCACAGGGTATTGTCGGGTTGGTATCTTCAAGATTCACAGGACAGCTCTTAGAAATCTGAGCTATAAAATCCAACTTTCTTACTGTTTTTAGCATGTGAGAATATAAACTTTGATATAATTACATAGTATAATCAGATTTTGCCCTAGTGTAGCATCTATTTATTTTTTTTTTAAAATGTACAAACCACTGTAAACTACTTAGGAACACCGCTGGGGTCAGTGTAAGACATGCTGCGTTCATTCTAGCGTACCTTGTCCAAAACCAGTCTTACCAGAACTGCGTATCTGACATCAACTCTATCCGACCTCTCCAGAGACTGACAAAATGTTGTTTTGGCAGCCAGAGTGTTGGAAGTCAGATACAAAATCTCTTGAAAGCTTTTTTCCCCTCCTTTTTTACGTATTACGGTATTTTTTATTATTTGTTATTTTAGATGTTTCCTACTTGCATAAAAGCTATTGAGAATACAGAAGCTGTGCAGGCACAAAATCAATTATTTGCCAAGGAAGTTTTAACTATATTACCCTTGAAATTTTATATATTTTAATGTATCACTTTTAATACAAAACTTTAACTTTAACCATAAAAGTCTAATTTCTGCCTGATAACTCCCAAATTAGTTTCAGATAATTGCTTTTTCAGTCTTCTCACATACATATACTGTCAATTTTTTACAGCTCACTAAGCCATTTCAAATTATGTCTGGTTTGTCTTGCAAAATAAAAAAAGAGTGATTAAAGATGTTAAGGGTTTCTGTATCCAAACCTTTGTTTTTGGCATTACAAATATTTTTCTTTTGACTTTTTTTTCCCATATGTGGTGTCTTCAAGAGCAACCCTGAAAAGAAAAAGGACTAGCTGTGGTACGCTGTGCCTTACATTGTGATCTTTACATAATATGTTGTTTAAGGCTTAAGTGTCAGTTATGCTTTCAGGTCCTGACCTTTCTGATCCACGTGCAAGATCTGCACATGGATATACAGATATTATATATTATATAAAATATGTATTCGGATGTCACTTGTGATAATTGCACTTCATTTGTGATTTTTCACACTAAAAATTTAACAAAAGCATTATCAAAATAATTCCTTTCTAATAGTAGTAACAGGGGGCAGAAAACTGAACTGACATAAAGGAAGGCTACGATAAAATTTTTGAAGTGTTTCCATGGGTTCATGACTTTTCTCACTGAGGAACAAAAGTTCCTTCCAGTCCTGTGTTCTTCAAATCAGAGCGGGTTATTAGGAGCTTTTCCTCTGGCATCTAACAGGTGGACAGGCACTTCTAGAGATCTCTTCTTCAAATTCTAAACAAATGTATTGGTTTTGGAAATACTTGGACGTGGACTTAGACCTTGAACGGTGTTTTTTCCTGAAGAGAAGGGAAGGATACATTTTTGTAGACTAGAAGTTACGACTTTGGGATTTAACTTCAAGGAAGAAACTTTTTGGTCAAGTATAATAAGGGGAAGTCAATAGTGCATGTAAACATAACAGCACACAGAAACAGGAGAGGACCTGATATTTATTTTTCACATTTTAAATATTTTTCACGAGACTCTGGTTTTGTAGACATCTAATAGAAGCATGAAAGAAACTAGTTGCTTCCTATTAAGAGATTAGTACAAATTTGGAAGAACACAATAATATTCAAAACATTATTGCCAAGTGGAGGAGGAAATGTTACCTTCTATTAAAAAACCCCAAAATTTTCAACAATTGTTTTGTTTGGGAAATGCCATATCGTTCCTTTAGTAGAAACATAAATTTTAGCGTTCACTTTTTACCTTATTAAAATATAATAAGCTAATTGTTGCCAATAATTAGTTTATTATCTAACAATTATATTAATTGGGTGGTTAAATGCTTACTTAAGATTTCCTATTTATCTTCTGCAGACAGCAGATGTAGGTTGTAACAATAGTTATAATACGAGTGACTGCTGACAGTCCAGATTCCTTTCTTCATCCTAAAATGTGCTGTAGGGATTGTGTTGCTTCATAGTCAGAATATTCTGTGATATTTATATCAATTATTTCAACCCTGACATACCCTATCATATGATTTTAAAGTAACTTTGAAAGTATTTTCCCTTCAGTATACTCAGGAACACACTTTTAGATATATATATATATTTTAAACAGAGATTGCATTTTAGGTCGTGGTTCAGATCGTGCCTTGGTTTGCGATGAGATAAATATATTTGTCTGATCTCTGATTCCTAACCTGTACTCTCTGGATCCAAGTGCCAGTGTGATTAATGATTTTTGTCCCCAATCTCATATAAAGTGTGAATGGAGATCTCAGAATTTTAAAAAAAAAAAATTAAAAAAAGTGTCATACACAAAGCCAGAATCATCGATCTGAGACTTCACTACCTACCAGAACTAGGCAGACTAGCACATTTGTCTGTGCACAAGTCAGCAAGACACGCTTGACGTGACTTTTTGCCGTATGGTGAAACTTCTAAGAGTGTTCTTCAAATATCCTGATTTATAATAAAAATAAAATCTGTTATAAAAGTTTGGCATTGCCTATTTTCAGAAAATCTGAATGTAAATTTCACTTTTTTTTTTTTTTTCCCCCTGAAACAGAATTTATGAAGAAGTATATTAAATCTCATTTTCAGTTAGAGGTTGCCAATATTCCTGTTTTCATACCCTTGAGTATTGTGTTATGATGTTGATAATTCCTCTCAGTACCGGTTCAGTCCGGTTTCCAAGCCGGTGGGTGCTGTGTGTGTCCGTCACCCTGACGAGGCATGCGCCACACACTCCGCAGCCCGGTGCTGCCAGATC
>JAVJGJ010000034.1:20419432-20510270 GCA_035590215.1 Microhierax caerulescens
TTTGTTTTCTTTCTTTTTTTTTTTCTCCCCCCCCCCCCCCCAAGTAGATCATTGCCTGTAAAGATCTCCCCAGTTCAGAGGAATTTAGGAGCCATGTGGGGTCATGGCCATAGAAGAATTATACCTTTAAGAGTAACCTTTAAAATGCTATGATAATTACTTCTCTAATCCTTTTCCTTTTCACAGTTTTCCTTGTTGCATATCAGCAAATATAGAGCGTGATTATAATAAGCTCACAGTGCTCCACGGGTATACTGTTACCTCTTTAGAATGGAATAAATAATATAAATTTTAATGATATTTTAACAAATGCAATGATGTTTACTTATGTACATAATGGGCTACCACACTGGGAAAAGTGAGTATAAAGAAAGATAAAAGATATTTCTGGTAGAATCTTCATGACAGAATTATTAGAGTATGCACAGGTTTTAAAACTTCTGTAATTCAGCTTCCCTTTCTAGCATATGGCAAATTTTATTCTTTAAAATTCAGTTGTCCAAGTATCTAATTAGAATTTTGAGGTATTAAAAGTATAGAGCCTTAATCGTAGCATCTTTCGGAGCAGCAAGTTTTTGCACAATGTACGTGTACCGTTATGGCTTGTCCTTACAAGGTGGAGCCAAGCCCGCCCTTAAATTTAAGTGCAATGTAGAGTGACACATATGGGTAGCGATTTTCTCCTAAAGAACATTAAAATGCTTACTATGTTGTGAATGTTGGAAATTCACTCTCTGGCTGAGCATAGTTGCCTCTAATTTCAGAAGACCAGAGACTTCTACTGTAAGAATTATTGAATATTGCTTTTTAGGGTTTTTATGAATAATGAAAAATTATCCATTATATGGAAAGATTAATTTAGTGGAATGAGCTTCAGGATGCTTGGAGTAATTTTCAAATAAAATCTGAAATCTAGTTATTCACCTATTTGTTGCATTCAGCTGTGAAAGGAAAAAATACATGTTGGAATAAATCATAAAATACTCAGTAAATGTGAACGCCTTCTGCAAGTCATCATAGGCGGTTAAAGTAGAAAATACAGGATTCTCCTTTTGTTAAGTGCTTTAATTATTAAACCTAGTATAACATTCCTGATGCAGAAATCCTTAATATCAGAAAAATGTTTGATTCAATATGTTAAACCCCCAAGTAATAAGAAAAATATGACCGCACTAGTCTTTCCTTTAAGAGCCAGAATAGTAAAATGAGACGTTGTTTCTAGTGAAAATGAAAATTATATTCATCTTATCTCATAAATGTGTGTGACACTTGCATTTATCTTTACTGTCTTGTTCTTTTTGAAAACAAAGATTGGATTCCGGAGGTGCTGAGCAATGGATAGCTGGTGGCATCCAGCAGCGGCTGTGTAGCAAAAGGAGCATAATTGGGCAGCATCGTTAGAGCCGCCTCTTCTGCCAGCTGACCTCGGCTCTGCCTTGCAGACTTCAGCAGCGCTTCCCTCCGCTGCGGGTGCTGGCCTTTCCTTACTGCGCCCTGAAGCACAATCGCCCTCGGGTAGGGGTAGGGGACCACGGCGTTGCCCCTCGCAGAGGCAAGCACTGGCCAGAGCACGAGCGGAGCAGCCGTTGGCCACTGTGCTGCCTTCTCCTGGCCCCGTTGCTGCGTCCAGCCTTTCAGGGCGTCCTTGAAATCGCTTATAGCAAATCAACTACTTTAAAGAAAAGGCTGAAGAAAAGGTTGTCGTTCCAGCAAAACTCCAGAGACACAGCATCAC
Source organism: Microhierax caerulescens (assembly GCA_035590215.1). Classification (NCBI taxonomy): domain Eukaryota; kingdom Metazoa; phylum Chordata; class Aves; order Falconiformes; family Falconidae; genus Microhierax; species Microhierax caerulescens. The sequence goes on from JAVJGJ010000034.1 coordinate 20,421,168, forward strand.
TTATATTCTTAATTAAAATAAGCCACCTTCATCAATGGAGATTTTATAGCCAGTACACAGCTGGAAATCTATAAAATATCTGCAAGAGGCTTTCAGTGCACCTGTGTTTCTGTTTGTAGGAGGCAGGACGGATGTGCACGGGTGGGGGGTGAGTGCACCCGTGTGTCCCCGCTAGCCAGATGTCACCGTGTGAGCCTTTCCTGGGGCTCTTCCAAAGGCGACTGTGGCTAGCAGAGCCTTCACTTTTTCCCTGTCCCAGAAAGGGAGGCTCAGAGAGCTGGATTTGCCAGCTTTCCAAGGTAAAGCATTTGTGTTAGATCCAAGATCAAGATTTAGACAGATTGCAGTCTTTACTAAATAAAATTAAATTCTCTGTGGATGCAAATTGAGTGTACTTGCTTGGAACATAGTCTGTTGCCAACTAAAATGTTTGGGTTTATTTAACATAAATCTGCATGTGCGTAGTCTTAATCTTGACAAATTCTGACTGTAAAAGTAGGAAATATAACAGTGGGAAATATTTTTTTTAAGTGACACCAAATATCTCCCTTACGTAAGAGAGTTATAAGACATAAGATAAATGAGAATTATTCTTGATAAGAATGGCCAAAACCTTTCTAATAGCAAGGGATTGGAAAAGGTTTCAAGAAAATAAAGGGAAAACAAATTTTCCCTTTTTAAATCCAATATATTATTTTTATAACCTTCTAGCAAAAGGTAAACATACAATATGAAAGCCATCTGTGTAGGCAAGAACACTGGCTGCCAGATGAAAATTTTACACCTGCTTAGACTATTCTCTGAATGGAAAACCTATGAGTAAATAACTATTTATAATGGACTCTATTTATTTTGACAGAATATCTATAAGCATTTTTTGGTTTGGTTATAATACTGTTTTAAAAGTGTCTGTGAATAGTTTTCTAGAACTTTTTAAAGCTGGTATTTTTCTATTTCAGATTAAATAATCAGTTATAATTTTGTCCCATGTCATTGTTGTGTTTATTGATGAGATACAAACACTTGACTGTCAAATAGAATGACTAAAAATCTGCTTTAGAAAGCATGCTCTCTATTCATTAATTCTAACAAACTTAACCTGTCAGATGTTCATAGAAAGCAAATACATATGGCTATGGATGATTAATTTCAGATTGCAAATTAGTAGGAATGGGTTTTTTTCCAGGTTTTTTTTGTGATGAGTTCTGGATAATCAATACCTACTGGTAATTATTTTAGATAATGAAACAGTGAATTTTTCCTTCCCTAATTTATTTTGGAAGTCATTTCTGATGGACTTTTTTTTTTATTTTTTTAATTAATTTTTACAAAAGCTTTTAATCAGAAATCTTGGCTTTTTGCTTACCCTGAATTAATATCAGTATAAAATAATGGAACAAGATTTTAATTAGTTTGACTTACATGTGAGTTTGGCTAACGATTAGGCCCATAATTTCCAGTGCAGTTTTGAACAGATTTTAGAAGTGAAATTGCTGAAGCAGATACTGCTGTGATATTTGCCAATGTAACTCTCAGTATTCTAAAAAATGCCTTTTTTTTTTTTTTTTTTTCCCGTTTATGTTCCTATGAAAGAAGCTGAATTCTGCTGTGGTATTACATTTCCTTTTTTTCCAACAGCTCGCTGTCTGGCTTTTTTGTGAATTATTATGCAGACCGAGGCAAATTCCCTGGCTTGTGTATGCTTCTTTTCCCACTCCCCTTCCCTTTCCCCTCCCCTATTTTCACCTCATCTTGTTTTCTCCCAAATAGTCACTAAGTCGTTGCTTTTATGAATGTAAAATAAGCCGTCACAGGGAAGGCGTTCTGACATTCCACAAGGCTTTTCTGGGATCCAGTTTTTCACCATGGGTTTGGGTATTTTCTCTTTTTGTTTCCTTTCTAACAAGAAAAGACCAAGAATGGTTTCCTTGATAGCAAGGAGCTATATATACATATGCACATGGATGTAGACATAAGAGAGCAAATATTTTTCCAGGAATCTGAGTTGTATGAAATAAAAAGCCAGACAATTAAAATCATACTTACTTATGGTAAAGATACTGATAATTTTATTTATCTTTTATATAATCTGAATTTTAATCTCATTTTTTAACCAAGTGCTTTTTTAATAGACAGGATTATAAGGCTTCAGGTTCCAGGGGAAAAAAAAAATGGCAGTAGAAAGGAAGTTTGGAGTTAAGAAGTTTCCGTACTTTAACCGTTAGGAAAACATAGAATAATCACCACTAATGTCACCACTAAAGAGCACAAGTCACCACTGAATTGTGTGATTGTTTTTATATACACTGCCTATGCCTTTGAAAACAGTACCTATAATTAGACAGTACAAGGAAAGCGTGTGGTTTTTTTTAAAAAAATGAAGTTGTTTAAGAGCTGATGCTGAAGTAAGTTCAAATATAAAAAGTAGATTTAAAATAACACTTTGCTGTAATGAGTAGAAATCATGACAGGAGAATAAAGGATAAGAAAATATCCTTGGGGCATAAGTGAGATGATTAGAAATATCATTAAAGCTAAAGCATCTGTTTGAATCCTTTGTGAGGCATCCAATTCACCCACATACACACATAAATGAGGGCTCAGTTTACTAATGCTGCAGTTTGAACACTAAATATAACATGCTTTGCATTTAAAGAACATACAGATTAAATATGAGATGCCTGTAATACAAGGGAGCCCGCAGTAACGATACGCTGCGGATTTAAAGATGGCGTGTAAACAGGCAGATGTCCAGAGTGAGCAAATGTTCATTACAGAAATTTCACATCAGGCATCTATTTTCTACCACTGAAAAAAAAAAATAATAAAAAAAAAAAAAATTAAGATTTGGAGGGAAAATAAAATTTATTAGGAAAGATGAGCAGAAGGTTGCCAGATGCCATCCTGATAATCTGTCAGAAGAAAATACAGCAGGGACGGGCACCCGGTGGAGGTGAGGTGAGGCTGAGGCAGAGTCTGGCGATGCAGGAGAACATCCTCATTCTACTGGGAGAAACTGGGCACTGCACGCACACCTGCAAAGGGAAAAGCCAAGAGGGAAATACGATTTCTGTCTTACGTGTAGATATGTGACACACAAACTTCGGCTTTCTGGGTTGAAATAGAGTCTAGTTTAATCCTTTTTGCAGAGCATACAAGTGTATGAAGCTCTACTTGTATTTGTTGTATTATTTTAAGTCTTTAGTATCCCAGATAGCACTGCCTGTTGTCGTTAATGTTCTCTGCTCGTCTGGGATGCCTGTGGAGACCCCAGTGCGCTACACAGCCAGCTCTGGTCTGGTTATCAGCTACTTTATTATTGATTTTTAATTATTTCATTCATTTAGAATGGAACTTAAAAAGTCATTTCAGAATGGGATTTTTTTGTGCGTTTTTGTACAGCTGATCACCCTGAAGCTAGTTAAACATACAAGATATAAAAATGAAGATTAAAAACACATAAAAAGTTTAAATTCTTTTAAAACTTGCAATAGAAGTCATTGAAAGAACAGAGGAAATACTCTGTGGTCTCCTGGGAGTATCTACTTTGAGGAAAAAAAAAATAATTTCAGGGTTGTTTTTTGGTTTGTTTGTTTTTAATTTAGGTTCAGATATGCAGTATTTTTCAACCAAACAAACTTCACTTAAAAAAGGTCAGTGTGCATGTCTGTCCTTAATTGCAGCTGGCCAAGAAAGTCAAGAGAATGAATACTTGATATATTCTGATAACACTGAAGAAAAGACACAGATTCTGCCTCCATTTTGGGGTAAAAAGTCCAAATTCATGGTAATGTCTGGATGTACTTATATAGTGATGGCATGGCGGTACCACAAGGCACACTTAGGCCTCTTCAGATTTTCTAGATAATCAATACTTGGGTTTAGTATACCTAAAATTTCCACATAGTGCCTCTTACCACAAATGAATTAAATCCTTTTTGCGTGAATGAACAAGAATAATAACAGTGGAGTCTTTATCCCCCTTCTCCTTCTCTGCCCCATCACTAGTGACCTGCTGCAGATGATCTGATCCAGTCTCCTACGTGAAGAAGGATCAGGTCTTGAAGACACAAATACTGAAAATCTCCAGGGGGTCAGACTCTGGCACTCCTAGTGCTTCACCAGCATCCTTGTGGTTCAGTAAAACCAGAGAGGAACGTTAATGACAGAGAAGAGGGAAAAATTAAGGTAAGCCTGCGCGATCCTCAGGCTGCTTGGAGACCCCAGTGTGTTTCTGGCAGCCTCTGCCTCTTCGTACATCACCGTCCTGGAAGGGTTTGACTTCCACTGCTCCCCCTCTCCTGCAGCGCCGCGTTCCCTCCCTTCCGAGGTAAGGCTGGAAGTACACCTCCAGCTGGTGCTAGTCCCTGGGAAGGAGCAAGGTCAGGATAGCACACTGGGAAACAAAATCACGGCGTCAGAAATACAGGAAACCAAAGCCCAGCGTTACAGAAATTCCAGTTCTTAGCATTTCTACAGATTCTCGCTGAAGTGAAGGCAGAGCCCCAGACTGGTTTTGGTAAGAGCTGGAAAAGGTTTTGAAAAAGAACTGTCTTCTTTGAAATAGCATAACGTATGAGGCAATATGAGCTGTACAGAAAGCTTGTATATGGATCTTATGCTACTCTAGACTGATTTTTACCCCTTTCCCTAAGTTTAAAACAGTTCAGTGGTTTAAAATAAGAGCACCTAGCTGTAGTGTAGGTGTTCTTAATTCTGTGCCTTTAAAAAGGATGTCTGAAAACCGAAAATATTTAGAGAGATTCCTCGTTTCTAAAGATAAAAAGTCTTCATCTAAAAATTTATGTTGGTCCTTAGGAGTTTCTGCACATGAATGGTAATTCTCAAAGTTAATGAAGGGATAGCTAGAAAGTTCCTTTTAGTCATGGTTAAATTTCTTTACACAACAAAATCAAAAGAGTTTAAGAATGGATGTACCCTGATTTTTGGACTTGCTGAAGTGCCTCTGCTGATACATAATCCTAATAAGATTTGACCACAATGTGGTAAACTACTTTCTAAAGGTCAGCAGAATGAGGATTCCTTTCCTCTAATGGTTTAACACCTTTCTAGCATACGTTTTTGAAACATGACAAGAAGATAGAGATATCCTTGCATGTAAATTCCCAGCTTCAAGGTTGGAATATAATGCTAACACAAGCAAAGAGTCGCATTTCCTTTTTGTGATAATAAATGCTTAATTTGTAGGATTACAGGCTATCAAAGTGATCCATCCTTTATACCCTACTCTAAGGTAAGGCACGTTAATAGTCGGTTTCATCGAGTCTTGCATACACTCAAAGGGCAGTTGCATCACCAGCAGCTGCAGAATGTATTTGAGAACAGCATACATGTTCCACTTGCACGCTGTAACTGCTTCTGCCCGTCTAGCAGGGCTGCGTTTCATTAGTGACCGGTAATTGATCATCTGTGATTAGTGTTTGGTCAGCTGGGGCTTCTGGTATTAATCTGTGCTTGTGCCTTCAAGCCACTGCTCTCCACGTTTGGTGCTGGACCTTTTGGAAACCTCTGCTACGGCTTCTGTCCCCAACAGCCTTAGACATCTGACTACCCAGTAACGTGAAGTCTCATTAAAAACCAGCCTCTTCATCCATCTATCCTTATCCTAGGGTCGTTGAATAGTTCTCTCTACAAAGTAATAGTCCATTAAAGTACACATTTATATGTATAGCTATAAAATGCATGGTAACTGCTTGGTTTTAATATCTATTAGTTATAGCAGTATCATCAGTATGTTATCAAAATTGCCTTACAAGAGCATGACAAAATATTGTTTACTGCTCCAAGCAGACCACACAGCAGCTCAGGTTTCTTGCCTCGGTAATTCCTCATTACTGTCATGTTAGGTCTTTCTCACACGCTGTATCCAATCCCAGGAAATGTGTTGATTATATTCTTTGCTAGTTCAAAGATGCAATTGCCTGAGTTATGGAAATTTCCCATGGATGTTTTACATTCTAGGCTTGGGTTCAGATTTCTGCCAATCTTCTAACAAGAGAGAGCAAAGAGCAGTCCCAGAAGCATCATGATGGGAAAATCAGAAGGGGTACCAGTTGCTTTCTGTTTCGTTTTTTAGTGTCTTGTATTATGGCCCTTTGCACACACGTAACACACGTGACTTTGGGCTAGTTCCTAACTGCACAAGCGCTAACAAAAACGCAAACCATAGCATTGTCTATTCTGTGGGAAGAGTATTAAAATTTTGTAAACTGACATTTTTTTAGTCATTAACACTGGCTTGAAAGAAATTAGATGAACAAAAGTAATTTTAGTGTTTATATAGGACATATTAACAGATCTTCAGTAATATTGTCACTTCCAGACATTTATGTAATAATTGCATGAAAATAAGAATAAACAATGCTACTAAACTTGGCTTTAAGGGTATAGCCACTCTCTGATACTTTGAGGCCAAAATCCTGAAGGCTATAATAATTATATTTAAATGTTCCCAGAGTATTTATATGTGTTTCTTTTAAAAGGAACAGATTTTTGCCCTTAAGGCCCACTCAAGTTGCAATGATTTTAATTAGTGACGCGCATCGCTTAATTCAGCTTCTTCCACACGCACTGTTATGAATGTTTCAACCAGCTAACAGCTCTCCGTGGTCAGGGAGCTGCAGGTGTATGTGTAGTGAGATGGATTTAATAGAACAACTCTCCTGACTCAGACAGGGGGCTCTGATTCTGGGGCAGTCGTGATTAAAGTATAGGCTGTTTCTTTAGAGGAGGCACAGGTTGGGTCAGCTTAGGGTAAAGGCCATCGATCGGATCTAATTGACTTGAGCAGACAGGACAGGTTTGGGAGTTTTAGTCAAGATTCCTGGCTGAACCAAGTTCCTCCGAGGGACTTAAATCAGATCTGTATAGCAGTTTTCTCATGTCCTTCTGCTGGCTCCCCTTCAGTTTTTCCAGTCCTTCGTGAGATATAGGGCCACAGGTTTTTCAGAAGAGCTGTGATTCCCACGTTGCTGTATTTGCAGGTGTGTGTGACACTAAGCTATTTGTTCTGGTCCCTCTTTCCCTGTTGTATAATATTCAACATTCAGCTTTAAAAGTGTACATGAGTGACAAATTAGACTGTGGGTGAGAACAGACAGCTGTGCTCCCCAAGACATGACAGGATGAGTCCATCTGGGTGTTTTTACACCATTTTGTGGTTTGAGCTGCTTCTCCTCCCCTCTGTTCCTTACTCTTCTAACCTCTTCAGCTCCCCACTGGAGTTTTGCTGACACTTTCTGTGTTAACGGTATTTGATAAACTCTCATACAAAATTTATGACTCTAAACAGACTCTTCAGCACCAGACAGATGACCTTCCTGCCTTCCCCTTTCTTTTTCTGGGCTCTGGCTGTCGCACCCTAGAACAGCCTGCCTAGGGAGCGCCCGGTGCAGCTGTGTCATGGAAAGCAAGTCCTGCTTTCAGACTTCTGCACACTTTCATACACTTCCAGTTATTTTTTTCTGTATTTCCTGGCTGATTTATTTAACAGTCAGGCCTCCTACACAAAGTAAATAAATGTTTATGTAATTAATTTAGTTCAGGCCAACCCTTCATATTTCTGTGGATAAAGAACAGTTCCTAGACCTCATTTGCAAGGTTTATTCATTATAAATTACACATCAGGAAAGAAAACCTCTTTTCCTTTACAAAGATGAAAATGCCACTGTGGTGATGTGCAAGAGCTATGCAGAAGTTGAGTATGTCTTGCAATTGCAAGTTGGGTTATTTTAGCAAGATTTCAGAACATCACTTGATGTAAAAAAACAGTCGTCGTTTACACAGGCAGGAAAATTTTCTTTGTGCTATCTGCAGTTTGGTAATATTAACAGCCTATAAACCACATAATAATGTGCAAACGTGAATAAGTGAAGCAGAAATAGGGGCAGCTGTATTCTCCATTTGTTATCCTTTGAATGCTGATCAAAAATTGAGACTGTCTTGGACCTCAGAGTCTTTAACTTTGTAACGGAATGTTTACTTTGCTACATTTCAAAGAAGTATCATAATTTATTTAAATTTATATAGATTTGCTTCATGTAATTATATCAAACTGTAAGAGAATCTAGAGACATTGGTCTGGAGATCTGTATGTCTAAGATTGCCTTGATTTCTGGGATATCGTAGCACAGAAGTGTATTTGGTTACCAGTTAAATTTTCATCAACAAGACAACTGAAAAAAAATCACTGATCCGAGTTTTGAGCACGCTCTCTAAACTCGCAGTTTACATTTCTGTTGGAAATTTTTTTATTACGGGTTTGGCATTTCTCCATATAGATGATTATATGGGTAGTACCTCTTGTAATTCTACTTAGTTGTACGAGACATTTGGAGAGAACAAATGGTCTCTGATCTGGATCGGTTACAAATCAGGCTTGTGTTTGTAAGTCATATTATAAATTGGATGGGGGCCGGGGAGGGAAGTTAAGAAGAGGTACTTTGAAGTCTGGTTATGGTCCTTGTTCTTCAACAGATACGTGCCTTACTGTCACAAAGGTGATTAAACAAAGCTCAGCGAATGTCATTCCTGTCTCTGCGGTCCACGTTAAGGAGATCACTTTACAATGTACGCGCTCAGTTGTCGGTGGTGTTAGCACCTCCAAAGCACAGCCTCGCAGCGTTTGAAGCCTGACGACACGGATTTTCTGGTGGATCTACTTTGATAGCAGACAGTACTAGCAACCTGCGATATGCCAAGCCTCATAATACACAGAAACGCCAGGCTGTGAAGGGACGCCAACGTTTTTGTGTGTTTACGAACCTTAGAGCTGAGTAATGTAGGTGCCTCTGAGAACTTCATGTTGAGGTCAGAGTTCGAAAGGGGCTTGAATTAATCAAATTCTTGGCATTTTGATCCTGTGTGTGTATTTTGGTTTTGGGTCAGAAGTAAAGCAGGAATCATGGATTTTGAATTAGATCCATTAATCTACACGTATTCTAAACTGAGACTGAAGTCACTGCACTGATATCTGTGGACTTCTGATTCTTTTTTTTTTTAGTGGCATAAATGTTCTAGTTTTGACCTACATACTACACCCAAACCAATTCTTTCTCATTTTCTCCATAATTCTTACAAGATAATCTCAGGAGGATATAGGAGCAGGACATTTAAAAGAGTTTATGTACAATTATTACCTTTCTAATTAAAATAATTTACATGTGTATAGTTATTAATATAATTAAAGGAAAAATCCAAAAATACCCTTTTAATCACTAGAGTGTGACTTCGTAGCCCCTTTCTGTATTATAATTGAATGAGATCTATAAAGCTCAGAAATTAATCACATTCCTTTTAGAAAAAGAGGCATTTTAGTTTTGGTGAAAGGCAAATAATCTAAGACAGGAATTTTGTTCCTGGTATAGGTCAGTATGAATTGATTAAAAGAAAATAAGTATAAGAAATCAGTATTATTGGCAGCTATATCCTCTTTACTATGCTGCCGAAGTACCGATGGAAGATCCAGCCGTGTACCAGAATGGCACTGCACCTGCCTCACTGATCTGTGATGTACTTGCATGTTGCTACTGTGCTTACCAGCTGTATTTTATTCAAAAAAATTATAGGAAACGTTTGACTGAAGTTGACAAAATAACCACGTAAAACGTACCTGTTTATTCCATCATATTTGTATGTCAAGTAATTTTCCAACAGCCATTTTGTTCTTCAAAATTCATTTATTTATGACCAGACTTATATTTAATATATAAGTAACTTACAAACGTCAAACTATTTTTTTTAATTAAAAATGCTAGCATACATTTAAAAACTACATTGCAGTCATAGATACTTAGTCAGTAAAGAGCACGTGTAAAAAAAATAATCTTTTCTGTACTCGCTGCAGTTCCAATATACTTTTAATTTTGATGAATATTGTTGTTATCAAGGAACACTTCTGGAATGTTTAATACTTTATGAATTTATTGTTGCAAATTCAGAACTCAGCCCAGTCAGGTTTATACTGTCTTTTACACAGTAACTAGGTCACCCAAGTCGCTGTTTCTCATCTCTAATGTCATACCTGCATGATCATCCCTCTGTTCAGTCCCTGGTCCCTAAAGAGCCCAGAATCAATCTCGTCATGTCCAGCCATTCAGGGTCCAAATTTCCTTGCAACTTCAGCACAATGTGTTTGGAGTTTAAAAACTGTAATTTTGCTTTTGTCTTAGCAATTACAGATTCAGACAAACACCTCGGGGGTATCCCTGACCCAGAGTGGGTCACCCAGATATTTCATGATCCCGGACCACACAGACACGGCTGCAGCCTCTGGCTACTAAACCCCTGCAGTTTATACCCAGCAGCACTCATGCATCAACCAAGTGTGCACTGGCAGGTAAATTAATTTGGGTGTTCAGGGATGAATGCAGTAAATCCTGCAACTTCTGCCCAATATACAGAGTTAAAATAGCACTGTGGTTTGCACGCACTTATTGCTTGAATGGTCCTGTGGATTAGATATTTAGAGGAAGAAAAATAAAATATGCGGCACCACAAATATGGAAAAAGTGGTTTGTCCTGATAGGTGCTGCCTTAGGTGCTGCCTTTGAAGTATTTATGAATTAACGGCGTCACAGCTAATCCCTGCAATGGCTTGAACAATTGGTTTGTGAGACTAGGATATACTACATTTATAAGGAAAATAGTTCCATGGACATTTAACACCTGTCTTGCAACACCTATTTCTTTAGTAATACAAATATTATTACAATCTTGGCAACTGTTATTACAGATAATTCTTAATTTGAGAGATTTACTCTAGGTGAATTCTCTTCCTGGTAATTGTTCCATATATCCTGTATGAGTTTAAATGTCATGCTTCTCAATTCAGAGAATGGCTATTGGCATACTTTAAAGTATACAGAACCTTTGGATTTTCAGAAAACCCTTTCTAAATGTTGTATTTTATATTTTAAGACACACTGTCAGAAGCAGTGAAATCTTCTCTGTTAAAAACTAAGGCCAACACAGAGACCTGCAAGCATAATGTAGGTTAAAAAATGCACTAAAGTTGATTAGGTACTGAACATGATACTGAAGTACTGTGCAAACACAATTAATTGCTAATCTATTGGTATGGCAACTTCAGATGTATGACTTGGGGTTCCAAAGCATAAATGAATTTTAAAATATATGAATACATACGATATTAATGAAAATTGACTATAATCTTCCAGTTTCCCATTTTTAGAACTTTTTAATGAGTTAAATATTTTCCTGAATCTGCATGTGTTAATTGACAATAGTATAAACATCACAAGTGGATCTGAATTCTGCTTTCACAGTATAGTTTTATTGACAGTAACATTTTTAATGAAATTATTGTATCATTTTCTGTTATAGTAGCACGTCTCAAAGATTCGAAGATCTTTGCTCAAGGGAATGGTAGACATGCAACAATAGTAAATTTCTGCTTTAATGTGTTAAAACTTTTTATAAAGTGCAAGTAATTTTAAATAATTTTTATTTGAACATGTAGAATTGTGTTGGAGTATAAATTATCTGTGCATGAGTTTAATGAAAGCCAGAAGAAAAAATTGCATTTTGGTAGAAATATTTCTTGGAAGACATAAAAAAAATATTTTAGGGAAGCTAAAATGTTACTTGGATGTTTCAGTCACATATGTGAAATCATTTCAAGGTAGTGCTTTGGACTTAAACCTGATCTACATTAAAACAAAAGGTATGAGATGGTTAAATAAGACCCAGATTGAGTGAAAGGTTTTGTTTTATGTTGAACAAAATGCTTTGATGCTGCTACATCAATCCAAAATGCCTTTTTCCTGGCCCAGTTACCATGTTTACTTAATTGGATATTATTTCACTCTTATCTGCATATGTTATTTAGAATTTACAGCTGAAATGCTCTCTAGAAAAAATACATGAAGGAATTGCATGTTCACATATTGTATATATGTAGCAGGATGTGTCATCATTTGCATAAATATAGCCGTATCCATTCCTACAAGTAATTGTAAGATGCATGATCTTTTCCTCTGTCACCCAGTGAAGCCAAAGGTATGCTATAGTAATGGTACAAAAGCTACAGAAATTCGATTTTAGCACACTGTTGTGATGGAATATGAAAAAATAATTCACCTCCATGAATTTTCATTTGCTTAATTGCACTGTGGCTCTTGTCGAATGCAGGCTGGAGCTAGCATTGCTGGTACATGTAGATACCATTGTATTCATAGCCCTGTAATGGTCTGGACAAGGCTTTCTGGTTTGGGGTTATTCATTGCTTCTACAATATTATTTAAAAATGAGATGTAAATATTTGTAAGTACTGAAAGGTGACATAATTCTCTCCTACTAGTCTGGCTTTTGCTTCACCATTGCCTGCTGTAGAAGAGGAATAGTCTTCTATTTACCTTTTAGTATCCTTTCACCAGCTGTCTGGATGATTACAAACTCTAATTCTCATTAGCATCAGCACACTCTCAATGAGAACAGAAGTATTTGTAGCAGAATATTGCAAATCAAAAGTGTTTCTGTCAACCTGGCATTCAGTTTCAACAACTCCAGTTAGTCGTAGTTACACAACTTTTAACTCTGCTAAATTCAGCTTCCTCGGTACAAAATAAAACCCATGTCCCATTAATGAGCGAGAAGCAGAGAGAGTTTACCACTATTTTTGTTTCATGCTAACACTTACAATACTGTTTACCAAAACCGGCACTTTCATTCCAACTTGTAAAGAATATAAATCAGGAAAGCAAGCAACAACTACTGTGGCAGCTGCTAGAAAAAATTTAAAGAATCACCTGGCATTCATTTGCAAAGCGGCAATTTTTGCTAGCATTTCCAGAAAACAATGTCAATTAATGTTCTGTTCTTTACAGGTCTGATGCCATACCTATTTTTAACACTTGTCAAAGAAGAAATTGGATGCATGGATAAGTTCAAATCTGTGGTCAGTAGCATTTTAACGTATGGTCCCTTTGCCATGTTTCCATCCAGGAATACCTAGTCTAGGTAAGTGTGAAATAAAGATGTGGTTTCCTCAGGGCACCATCCACTTAAGTAATCATGACTGCAATTTAGTGAGCAAAGAGGTACACTCTCCGTGATGTTGAGTTACTATAGTGTCACACATCTGAATGCTTAAATAGAAAGTAAATAGCATAAGCAAAAAACCCCCCTTTTTAAAATATTTTTTTCAGTTAGCAAGGTAACTGTGCAAGGAAGGGTATCACCACAAGCTCATTCTCCTTTCTTCTCCAAATTTTAGCATCCCGTTTAATGCAACACATTTTAAATTTTACTTTTTCTTTATAATAAAGGTCTCTAATTTACAGAGAACTCCCACAGGTCAGCATACTTTAAAGGGAAAATTCTGCTTTATTTTCTTTTCCAGCAGGAGATTTTATGTAAGATGAAGTAAGCAGATATGCCAATTCACTCACCATAAAATGATTGTATTAATTGATCGTTGCAATTTTTTTATTAGAATAATTAATTTCACAACGATGTTATTATTTAAACAATTAAGAAATTCAGTGAGGGTTTCGCCACGATCTCAGCAGCGGCGTACTGATAGCACTGCGTCTCATGGCGACAGCTCAGATGGCTGAAGAGGATGCATTGCCCTGAGCTGTGGGGTGGAGGCAGGTAGCGGTGCTGGCTGGTGATGGAGTTAATGTCATTACTGCTCACTGACAGCTCTGGTGGGAAGGAACACGCGGCGCCCAACACCTGCCAACACCTGGGGCCTGGGAATTAGCCAGGTTTCTCAGCAGGTTCCTCTTCTGCATGTCAGTGCAGCAGTCAGGGTATGAGGAGGGAGAAAATTCCCTGTCGCAGAGATAACTGTATCGAGGAGATCTTTTTCTGCGCTCAGTCAAACAAAGCCCTGGTTCATCAGTGAGAGGGGCTGCCTGAGCGGTGGAAGCTTTTACAGAATAATTACTTTCAACAGTTATTGTAAAGACAAGCTTTTTAAGAGGCAGGCTGATGTTGGTGTTCAAGGGCGGTAAGGAAAAAGGAGGAAAAAATATATATATTATGAGAAGAATAACAGTCTCTGCAGTGATTTTCCTTAAAGGAAGATTTGCGAATGTGCACAAAAGCAATAGCAAAGAGAGGAAAGGTATTGACAGGAAAGGAAATGAAAATGAATTAAAAGTGTCAATATTTCCCTTGAGTAATTAAACAAGAGCATTCTTGTCCCTCATCCATTTTGGGGGGAGGGAGACTGCGGTTCACTGCAGTGCCATAAATTATAGCAAGGCAAGTCAGTCTCCACTTGGGCGGGTTCAGTGCCAAAGCTTGGGGCACGTGCCACCCCGTTCCCGGCGGCTGCGCAGCCTGCCTTCTGCAAGCTGCCAGCCAGGTCCGGCACCACAGCCAGGCAAAGAAATAGCAATTTTGTTTACGTTTACATTTTAATCTAGGTCATGTTCAGGATCTGGTTTATACTGCTGCTCCACGAAGATGATGAAAAAGGTGGTGTTGGGGCTGGAATGGACGATATATGAGGAGGCAGAAACACGTTAATGCCATTGAAAGCTAAATCTTTTGTCTCTGTGTACTAGAAGTGTAAAAAAGGCATCTTTCCACATAGCAGTTACATAATTTAATTAAAATTGGAACGAGGTGGTGAGTGTATGGGTCACATCCTGCCTACAATTCACTGGTTCAGTCCTCAGTGGATTCAAGATTCATTTTGTTTACCCATGGGGAGAACAGAGACACTGGGATTAAAAATACTCACAGACAGGTTTGCGGATGTCCTTGTGTAATCCATACAGACTGTAAGAAAACAATTTGAAAGAAATACTTTTTTTTCTGTTATACTGATACAGATGAGGTTTGTCTTTGTAATCCCAAAACTAGATTACTTGCATGCCAGCAAATGGCTATTTTTTTTTTTATTTTTTTATTTTTTTTATGTAAAATATGAAAAATGTTAACATCAGTCACTTCAGTTCCTGGAAAATCTTTTCAGGTCTGAAATTTTGTTGTGTAAACTAATAGCACAGTGCGCTACAGAAAAATATTTTAAATGTAATTTAACATCATATAGAAGCAGACAACTTGTAAGGTAACATATTTTTTTCTAGCAAATGTGTGTCAAATTAGCTGAACAGGTTTTAACAAGCATGTCCTCATTCCTTCAGGAACTAAGAATACAATTTCAGATTCTCCAAGCAAATTAGGCACCCAGCTCCCCTTAAAAACAGAAATAGGTAGTAAAAGTTATTCTGCACTTCAAGATTTCAATGAACTTGAAAATGCCATCTGGTCCTTAAAGAAAAAGGAAGCATTTTTTTTCCGTGTAGTACGTGCCTACCCACCTGCTTCGTCTTGTGGGTTTTCTTTCAAAAACAGACATCAGCTTTTTCCTGTGGCCTTGGAAGTGCCTGAACTTCTGTTCTAAAATACACTTCGACTTTCATGGAAACAGAACTGTTAATGGCATTGCTGTGTCAACAGCTTAACCTTTTATTTTAATTTTAGCATAGTTTAAGGGTATGGAAAACACGTTGTTCAGCTGCATTGAGCGAGCTGTTGAGTCAGTGTTTAACTGTACACATGCAAAATGGTGTTTCCTTCCCCAACCATCATGGGAGAGGTAAATTACTGAAATATAGATGAGCACTTAAAAGATAAAACAGAAAACTATAAAACACGCATATGCAGCGGTGTTAGGCTGATTCTGATACTAACCCCCCCCCCGAAAGGGGAGAAGAAAAGAGAGCGGTGCTGTGGACAAGTTTGCTGCGTGCCCTTCCTGTAAACTGCTAATTGTGACGACAACAACACTGCTCTGTATGATTAGTAGAATGATATGTAGAACAATTTCAAACAGTGTTTCAGGAATTCAGGAACCGGTTGGAAAGACAAAGGTGACATCTGCCTCCTCGACTGCCTGAGGTGATGCATCTGCAGGGAAGGAGGCACCACTGGCCGCTCAGGCCTGCGCTGAGAGGTAGAGAGTGGAGAAAGCTCTTTGATCTCCGTTTGCTGAAAACTCATTAATGAGTTGAGGACAAAAATACATACAAAAAGTTTTTCATAATCTTTTGGAAGTATAGTTTGTACTCAGCAGATAAAATACGGTTGTAGTTTTACTGAAGGTCAAGTTGTAGCTTTACTCAGCTCCCGTACGCCCCTCGGGGGTGTGATTTTCTGTCACAGAAAACTGTCAATACCTACCAGTCCTCAACTAGGTAACAAAAGCATTTGTAAAAAGTATTTAAGGCCAACTCATCCATCCATCCTTGCACATTTTTGGGCCTCTTCCATTATATGGACAAGTACTAAATTTCCTGTTAAAAACATGGATAAAGAATTCAGACACAATATTACAGTGTTGCCAGTTTATGCCACATACACGTTAAAGTAATAATATTTCTCTTTTTCTGACTTTGTATTTCTGGAGAAACAATCAACTCACAGGATTGCACATTTCAAAATAATTGGCCAATATGACTTGACAGATCTCATCAGAGCAGAAGGATCATTACCAGATGTGATGAGCCTTATCTTCTGTCTGAATAAAACAACGATTACAGAGTACTTGCAAGGACAAAGGAAAAGTAATGGCTTCCTCAAGTCTATGGATATTTTCTGAAGGAAAGGAAAAAAAATAAAGGTGGTATACTGACTTTAAAATTAGCAAAGCTTCCTACAGCCCGTATCACTGAAGTTCATATACAATGGTTCTGTATGCATTTATTATATTATAAGATCACAATAAATTCTACTTTTTCTTGCTATGTAGATGTACTACCTCCTGTGGCTGTATTACCTGCCGGTTTCATAAAGATACTTTTCACCTCTCACCCATGACGATACTACGAAACAGTAAGTTGTCATTCCTAGGAAAGACATAAATGAACTGCATTTTATTCATCCTTTTAGACTGACAGTGATTAACAGTCATCCCACATAGGGTAAACTTCATCTAGACAATCTTTTTTTGTGTTCACTCATGAGAGTATCATGTGAGATTGTAAAACACTTGGGTCAAGATGAATTATATAGTCTGTTTTTCTCTTATCCCCAAGACCTGTCACTGTACTGCAAAAAAAAAAGTTTGATGGCTTTGAAATGATTCATTCGCAAAAAAAATCTTGACTCTTATTTGTCCTATTGATATCATCTAAATGTCTTACAAATGGATCCTGTGCCTACTCCAGAAGCTGAACTCAAGCAAGTAGGTCTATATTTAGACCTTAGATTCTGCCTTCTAAAAAATTGTTTCCCCATTTATCTACCTTCTCTAAACTGTTTAACTGCTCTAAGGAGCATTTCATCAGGCTGTATTTATATTCATCACACACAAACTGTATGCTGGAGCAAAACTGAATACAGAAGAAAAGGACAAATTAACTGCTAGCTTCAAACACTTTACAAAATCTGACTGTGAAAAAATGACAACACTAAACTTAATGATTTCTTTTTTACCAAAACAAAATTATCCTCCTATTAGAAACAAGTCATTGTAATTGGCCAGCCAGACTGGAGACTAAACTGCTCTTTTTTTTTCTAAGAAAATACTTATGAATCTGTAATGGGTTTTTACATTTCTTCTGTTCTCACAATATGCTCATAAAGTGTACAAATCATTAACTCAAATATTTTTTATTCAGTACAGGAATAATTTACTTTATGGTTTATTTTAGGAATAAAGATTTAAGAAAAAAAAAATACCTTAAAAGTAATCTTTAAATATTATCTCCTCTGAAATAGATATGCTAGAATAACTTTTTATCAGATGTGAGGTACATCCACATTTCAGATCTTGGTAAGAAAATTAAGACCTGATTGTTCTAATATACGATACCAAAACCAAAACTATTCAGTCTAATTTCATGAACATGGATGATAGTTCCTGTCTTCCAATAACATGTGGCATTTTTTAATAGAAAAATTAATGTTTCATTTGATTTATGCACATGAAAGATGGAATAAATGTGGTTTAAAATGTGTGTAATTACACTGAAAGAACAATTTAAAAGAAATTGTTCTGTCACCCAATTTAAATGTTTAAGATAAACACGTGACCTAATGGTGTTTTATAAAATTACATTTGTCTTTTAAACTACTATATCAGAATATATTTCAGATAAACTTGAGGATAAAAATGTAATGCTTCTGAATAACTAAATTAGAATAATTTGAAAATAAATCAGGCAATTTTGACTACATTATTGTATAAAGACCTTTTTAATACAGTAGTAGGAAAGATCATACAGTCTAAAGGAGTAGACATAAGAGAATATATGGAGTAAATGTTGACATTGCAGGTTGGGAGGTACCTGTGGCTTTTCTTAGCAGGGCATATCGATAAGCCTGATGGACAGAAACAGAATAAATATTAAATCCACAGTGAGTGCATATAACAGTGTTTTGCTTATCATCCATTTTTTAAATACGCATCTCTTACGACCTGCAATTCTGCCTCATAGGCCATTTGCAAATTACAACTAAATGACAACTCTCCTAATGTTCTCTAACTGGCAGTTAATGTAAATTTCTATTTCAGCATAATTTTGGCAGATATCGCCACTTCTTGGAAATGCGGGTGAGTTGAAAAATAAAAACCGTGAGTGAGATACTCGGTTGATGATTCTTTTTATCGCATAGTGTACCCCCAAAACAGAACAATTTGAAGCAGATTGTGTGATGATCAACAGAAGTTTGAAACTGCAAATGTTTTGAATGCTTGTGACCAAGCTGGTTCTGTGATCAGTGTCCACGAATAAACTGGCTTATTCCTTGTTTTTCACCTCCGGTATTTCCCAGCCATCGTGGCTGTATAAGCTTGAGAAAGTGAAGCGGGATGTATGCAGCATGCTGCTGCTTGCTCTGGTATTTTATCTTATTTTGGGGTGGGGGGTGTGTGGAAGGGAGTAGGGAGAGGTGTTTCAGCACAGTGTTATAGAGTGATGTTAATTGCAACAGCTTTTTTAATTCTGTAAGCATCCACAATAAAATTTTAATGCATACACAATTTTAAGTATATGCATAATTATCAGGCACTTAAACATATGCTTAAGTACGTTCCTGGAGCTGGGCCTAATGACCTAACCTCTCCCCGTGAAAGTCAACGGTAACAGAAGCCATTTGTGTGTAATACTGCAGGATATAGCTTTTAATATCCGAGTATTAAAAAATCTAAATTTTAACCTTGTCCTGCTAATAAAAAGGGACAATTATTAATAAGGGTTGTAATTATTCTATGTCTTAAAATGCAGCTTATTATTCTGATGCTGATGTACCCTCCCTAACATTAAAACATCCAAACATCTTCCGGTAAGCCAGCTAATGTTTCTTCCAGGTTTAAATCACTGAGTACCGATTAATTTTAAGGGTGAGGTCTCTTCTCAAATTTCATTATTTTTTAAGTGATATTGAAAACCAAACCATAAATTTAATTCTATTTTTGAAAATTTCTGATAGACGAGGTACTCCAAAGACAACTAGAGACAACCTAAGTTGTCAGGAACATTTACATTATTGTTCTGTGATAAAGAGCTGTGGTTTGTGCCACATTTAAGCATCAGTCTTCAGGCATTTCAGTTTCTCCGTGGGTATTTGCCTATGAAACCATCTAGAGTGTTTCAGAAAGTTTTCTTGCCCTTGGCTTACACTGCAGATCACATTTTTTTACAGTTTTTCCCCCCAGTTTTCAAACCAACAATAGAATAATGTTAATTATAATTTCCAATGATATTGTTTTCCAAAAAGAGGTGCAAGTGATAGGACAAACATTTTAAGTACCTGTCACTTACCAACAGTGCATATTGCAGTATTATTACATTTTTTACCTTTGGAACCTCTCAGCATCCATATTGTTTTTGAAATGACTTGCACATTTCTGGGCCTTCCAAGAGCAGTTTGAAGGGGAAAGAGGATCCCAGTTCCTTGTCAAACTTTTTTTTTTAAAAATGTGCTTAGGTGTTACAGCTACTGAAGATATTAATCATGTACTTAAGGAATTAAGAGACTGGGCTAATCACCAGAATATTATAGGCTGACACAGGGCTGCTGCAAGGCTTTGCTAGGCAGAGGTTTGCACTGAAAATAAGCCTAAAACCAGTGAGTTAGGGTCAGCTGTAAAACCCTTCAGCAGCAGAAAACCATCACCAAAGGCTGAGCTCTGGAAAGCACTACGGTATAAAAGAAAGATATTTTTGCTTATTATTTGAAGAAAAGTGTGATTTCTGAAGATGGATCTCAGCAGGTCTGTTCATTGACAATTGCAGAGGTGTATGTCTACTTTAGGTTATATTTGCTTTAACTTTTTGCTAAGTCATTTATAATTCTGGTGTTGAATATGTCTGGAGGATGAGAAGAGTTAGTTTAACAGGCTGTGCAATTTAAAATACCTGTATGCCTTATCCCTTAAAAATGCTGGAAGATGGCAACATTTTTTCCCTTTTTTCTTCTTTTTTTTTCTGAAAGACATGCAATCTGTGCCACTCTTAATGCCTATCCTTGGATTTCCACTGTGGCTGCCCACTCCCTGTTAATCTGTACATCACAGTGTGACAAAAACTTGCAAAATACACCCATAGAACATGTGTTTTTCAAATTCAGAATGTCATCGCTATTCAGTAATAAACTTGGAGCCAGCTAGCACAGCTGCCTTGAGTTCACTAAAGAGACAGCGTGCACACACAGAGCGCTGGGTCTGCTTTTGCAATGTCAGGCCATATTTCTGCCCTGGTGTTCCACGCTATTTCATCCTCTTTTTGAAAGTGTGCAATATAACAGCTGCAGCAGTTTAAAGGGTCAATTTTTATTTTTCTTCAATTAAAAAAAAAAAAAAAAGTTTGAAAAATTCCTTGGACAGACACAGGTGGCATCTGGCTGTCAGCTGCACAGGTGTGAGCGGTGGGGTCTGCAAATCCATGCGCACAGGTGGGGTCTGCAAATCCATGCACACAGACCCTTGATGCTGGGGCTGGTGGGGGCTGTTCCTCTTTGCCCGCGTTCTCTTTCCCCATTTACCAGCCGATTATTTTTGGCAGGGAAAAAAAAGCCAAAACAAGGTCATAAATTAGATTGGCAAGCAGACCTCAGACTTGAATTTAGAAATAGTCGCTTCTCAGATGATTAAAGCATGGCTTATACATAGAGAGGAATAGCTAATTATAATAGTGTTGATTTAACAAATGAAGAATTTTCTGAATTTTCTCTTATTAAATTATATGCATCCCATTCATGTACTTACCAAAAAAGCTTTAGAAGTATATAATTTCATAGCATACAACCTTTCAGTAGTACACTGACACACAGGATACTTTCCAGTGAACAGAAGTGTTTCAGAATCTGCCACTTCTGCTCAACTGTATTATCAGAAATCGGTGTGTCACGTCACGAGACGTGTCATAAATCACAAAGGTATCGATCGCGTACTGCTTGTGTTTTTATTTTTGCACTGTTCTGTATTTCCAGTGCAAATCCTTTGGAAGAACATAGGCTGTAGACTGTGTTATGTGAGGGATTTATTTATTTTATTTTTTTTTTAATCTTTTTTTTGACTAAGTGGATTGAGTTACAAAAAGCAAAGATACAATGATTGGAAATTACTGGAAACCCAAATAATATAAAACTTGTTGACTATACACTGAATGTATTAGTATAATGGAAAATGCTAGGAGTAAAAGTTTTCATTTATATTATTCGTTAATAGCTTTGGTAATTTTTATTGTAAAACAGTTATGTTTTTAATCGTTAGATGCATCCTGAATAATGCTAGGCAATTAAAAATAGGAAGATGTGCTTCTATCAAGCATGACTCACTTAATAAGCTTGGATTTAATGTTGATTTATCCATCCCTTATATTTATCCTTTGTGGTAACTTTTACTGTTCTAGATACTAATAAACTAGGCTTTTGTACCCATTGCTTCATGATTCTCCTTGAAGGTTGAAGCAGAAATTTGCAGAGCTGTGGATATTTGTAAGTTCAGTTTACAAAACTCTGACATCTGGAACTGTTCTTACCAGAAAAATCAGCATGCCTGGCAGTGATGTCTTCAGTGATTTTTGGTGAGACAGACTTTTGCTTTATTCCTTGGCCACATGATACATGAGGCATACCATGGAAATGCCAGATTTCTGCAGAAAATATATAAATAATATACTACACATACGGTGAAATGACATCAAATTGCTTCTTTGAAAATGTGGAATATATATAAATGTGTGTCTTTAGTACAAGCATTTAATTCCTTTTGATCTTACTGGAGCCTTGCTTTACCTTCACCGTTTTTCTCTGGACACCTCAGCTTAAAGCTTCCCTTTCCCTTTTCTCAGACAGGCACTTTTTCTGAAGTGTATGCTGATGCCCCACGTGAGAAGAGCTCAGCGTAGAAAAGCACCTTTCTCTTCTGGCTTTGTATTGTTTTCTGCTAGAGCAGAGAGGAACTTTGGCTCCTTGCCTTAAAACACTCCTGAGAGTGGAGCTTCTGCTCACTTCACCACGTTTCTTCTCACCGCTCTTAGACTCACACGAGTAAGTCAAAGGATATAAAATGTTTACAAAGAGAACTCATTAGAAACTGACACCTTTAATCAGCAGGTATGGAAATGTAGAGTGTAATTTTAATTGCTTCTACTGATCACTGGCGCTGAATGAAAGAAAAAGGTCTACCGAACAGCTAGTGGGCAGCCCTAGCCCGCATCGCAGCAATGAGTGCTCATCCCTTTGGTGAGCAGCCTTGTGAAATGCTGCATAAGCGTTTCGTTCTGACGTATATGAGAAAGTCAAGGAAATGTGAAACTCTTAGGCTGTTGGAGCAAATTAGATGTCAAATGTTTTGACATCGGCATAGCCAGACAGCTAGAGAAATGCCTGTGTGTACAGGTGATGCTGGGGAACTGCTTTGTAGTTTCAGGGGGGCTCACAGAGAACGTGTGGCTTTTTGCCTGGAGAACAGGAAGCCCCCGCTCCAAATGTCAGTGCCTGTCTCCTAGCAAGTCCTGACAGTTTAGCAGGAGTCAGTCCTCATCATCCAAGTCCATTAATCACATTTCAGGAGGCCAACTTGCTACAGCCAATCTCCATTTCTTCCAGGGATTCTAGACAGATTTAATTTTTCCCCTGAATGCATTAACCTGAAGGAGCAGCCTACTTAATTAAAACAGATATTGTTTCACTTTCTTTAAATATGCAAATGTCTTTATTAGACTAGGTGTCATGTGCTGTACTTTCCTGCTTAATTAATCTCAACCTCAGCTTAATTTGTCTCAATGGGACTAAAACTCCCACTTTCTTTTGGTGGCTTACTTCAACGCATTAACTGCAACAGGCTTGTTTTTGTGAGTAAGCTCTTTTACTACGTGGAATAGATAATCTGCATATAATTAAGTATACGTAGTGTAAACATCTAAAGAGAGTAACCTACATATGTATTTAGGTCACTTTGGCTTTTAGCTCCCCATTTGGGGTCACAGGGATGTGGGCAGGTGGAGCCCTGGCAGCACAGGGGGATGGAGGTTTTCACCTTTTTGCTTTCCTGCATTCCCACCTAACTGAGGATGGGAACGAAGTTCTAATTTGCTAGATTTGGGGAATATCTTTGATGTGTAGAAATAGTAGTCCCTGAGAAATATCACACTAATTTCTTACATGCACAGGTATCACAGTGTCTGCCATGGGTATGATACGCGGCATAGCATTTCTTTCCCCCCTACAGGATAAATCGATTGATTGCCTGAGGTATGATGAGACTTGAGGTTTCCATATGTTTTAACCAAAAGTATTCAGTCCTGTGCTGCCTGTGCCGTTCAGAGCTGGAATACAGAAAGAAACCCAGTTCCTCTAGGTCTCTTCTCTGCTTGGTTCTCTTTTGCGGTCATGGAGACCTTTTTATAGTTCAATATGCATTTGTGTCTCACCGTCTATTTGCTGTTTGGTCTGTTTGTGTCTTGGCCTTGCAGCTATTACTATTCTGACCACAACAATTGTTTTTCCTTTATTTGTTGTTTTATTTATATTAATATGATATACGTTAGGAAATGCTTTGGCTGCTGTATCTGATGGTACCACTTTCTGGCTGTCCTCCATGACACTTGAGCATCTTCTTATTTCTGGTCTTTCTGTTCTCTCTTTATGCACTTGCTTTTGCACATTTTGGTGCACTTCTGCAGCTAGCTGTGACACCTGGAAAAATAATTAATGATCTAAAGCAGCGAGAAATTTTTAGAGTCATCAGTGGAGTGGAAGTGCAGACTATTCCATGCATTTGGCAAAATCAAAAAACTATTTCTCTCCTCTGTGTAACACTAATGTTTAAAATATGTCATACATGTAGGAACTTCAAAAATTTCACTGTACAAACCATTACTTTCACAAATATGTCATATTGAACTGTCTGTAGTCTTCTGTCTGTTGCAGTATTTGTTCGGTCATGTGAGGTTTCTGGACAAATTTATTGCCTGCTGTTTACATTGTAGTAACATATAGCACTAGATGCATAAATATGACTTAGTTTACATGATAATGGCAAATATTTGCACTGAATAAATGTCTCAAATGACAGTTATATTGAGTAATTACATTGCAAAGCCAGATTCTGATCATGTTTATATTTTAGCAAATCTGGAAGATATGATAGAATTTATTTTGGATTAACGCTGACGTAATAGATGACTTTGTGGAGCTTATTTCCTGCTTCATATACGTGAAAGACTCCTGGTGGTGTCAATATTATTCACAAAAAGATTTAAGTCTTTGTAAAGCTTTTAGAAAACATATGTAATTAAATATCTAGCAATGAATTACAACTTTAGATTGAAATAAATGGCTTCAATATCCTCCTGAACTGACAAGAATTTTATATCAATAGACAGAACTCGTTTACTTTGATCTTATTTTTGAATTTATTTTTGTTGAAATTCCAATTAAACAAATCTAAACCCACGTACTTTGGCTGCCTACTTTATTGGTATCCAATCTGTGTAGAAACATTCACTCTGTATTGTTAATTTGTCAGAGATCAGTCACGTGGCAGACACTAATCTGTTAGGTTTAAAATTAATTGGACAAACATATCAATGAGCTACTAATAGCGGTTATTGTTTTGGGGGTTTTATTTGACCTCCTTAGTTGTCTCTCCCTCAGACTTACTTGCATATTAAACCACTAATTAAAACAGCAGTACTTTAGATTAGTTTATACAGTTGTTGACTCTGACCTTCTTGTGAACTTCTCAGCCAGTTTTCCAAAAGGAATTTTCTTTCTGTTTTGTATGGTCTAGCATTATGCCTTGTACCACAGCATCTTCAAGGCATCTGCCTACTTTTTTGGGGATAGCAGGCAGTATAATACTAGATTTAAATGCAAATGATCAATTTTTTGTATGCATATGGAATTTTCTAATTAAATAGATTAAAAATATTAGAATCCGAGGTTTCCATAGCCTTTCCTTACTGTATCAGAAAATCACTAAGAGAACACAGATAAGATCATTAAGATCATTAATCTGTTTAGATTTTATATTGTTTCTTAGTAATCTATCTCATATACAGATCCTATGGGATGGGCTATCCTCCTGTCCCAGAACGTAACTATCACGTACGAGATACACCTGGTTTTTGAGATCTCAGTGTCACAGCTAAGCTCTCTTTCATTGCCACTTGCCTAGATTTGTTAGGAGCATCTGTAACTGGGCAGATTCTGCATAGGGGACCAGTTTATACTTTCAGCTTTTTCTTGCACAAAAACCTGCTTGACTGCATCACTGTGGAGTGTTCCATGACCCTAAGGAAACGCAACAAATTTCTGAAAGAGAAAATGTTAACCTCTTTTTTCATCAGTAGTGGCACGTAAATCAAGTTCTTGCCGCTCGTGATACGGACGAGTTATTCTACATAAACCGATAGTAAATTCTTTCAACATTACATAGATTAATAGGGTCATTTCATTTTACAAAACACAAATCCTTTCAACAGTGGAAAATTCAGAAGCCTTGTCTCAGAAGGAGACTTTGACCTACCAGGATAAATCATTTCTAGTTCCAGAAACTTTCCAAGAGCTGCAAAAGTGATGTATTATTTTTTGTTCCTGTTAATTGAAGTCTCTGAAATTATTCCACAGTATACATTTTCCCTGATACTAACTTGTATGGATTTCGTTTTTTTCAGTAAAGAATAATTCTGATTCCAAGTAGTTCTTTAAGTTAAATGTTGTATTGTGGTAAATACTATAACAATAATTACCCATATTTACATTTGTGTACTTTTAGGAATCGTGAAAGTATGAAGTTTTGTGTGAACTTAGAGGAAAGCAGTGGTGTTCTTTGAAAGATCCCCATTCTTTGGTCCAGCTTGAAAGACAAAGGTGAGTCTGAAGTGAAAGCATAAACCAAATCCCAGGTGTACTTGGCTTTTGTGTTCCTATGGGAAAATTATAAAAGCTTTTACCACTTAAAGACTTTTTTGCTTAAAGACTTTTAATAAGCTTTATAAGTTTACACACTTCCTGCACTAGATTTCTTGTTTAAATCTGTCGGATACTCTGTGTTTGTCACTTTCTATGGTCCATGGGGGAATTCTTATCTTCATCACTGCTTGACAGAAAATCTAGATGACACTTTTCTCATGGAAATTGTGAGATTTCAGAAGTGGAACTATGTGGTGCAGTCGTCTTATTAGTAGAATTGCGTTCTCTAGATGTAAGATCAACAGATATATTACACATGTAATACCAATACCAACGTCACTCCAGCCTTTAAGTAGGGCAAGAAGTAGGACCCAAGACACTGAGGCCAGTTGGTAGAACTGAGTATGGAACTGAGAGGAGTAGCTGATGCACCAGAGGCTGCACTGCCATTCAGCAAGACCTGCTTCAGCAGGGGGCTGGAATACATGATCTCCAGAGGTCCCTTCCAATCCCAACTACTCTGTGATTCTGTGATATAAAATAAGCTGTGAAATGCAAAATAATGCATATGAGACAAATGTTGTAAGATAATGCTCTAAAAGCTAAGTAAACCACTTTGTTCACAACTTGTCCTTTTCTTGCCTTTAGTAACTGTGGAGAGAATCTTCTCCCTTAATAAATTTCTGAGCGGGGTACAGCTATCACAAAGGAAAGGAGACCAGAGAGGTGAAGGGATTAAGGCAAGCCTGACAAGAAATTTCTACAGCTGGAGTCGAGGATGGCCAAGTGTATGGAAAACAGCAGGAGAACTTCCAAATATTGTTATGCTTCTATAGATAATGGAAGTTCGTTTGGATCTAGTTTTTAGTGTAGTCACTGTCAGGGTGCTTGTTGTGTAAATTCCTCTATACCTCTCTACCAAAACCTATACCAAAGTGCTATGGCTAAAGATGATCTTATATTGTGCTGCATTATAATTAGCATACTAAAACTTGTCAATGTGCCAGATGCCTCTGATGTTTTTCAAAAAGAATATGTAGAAGCATTTATCAGTCTCTGTGAATCTTACAATGAAATTTACATATAAAGTTATATAGCTGTGGAAAAGACATCTCCCTCAATACAGGAGAGAGAGAATTTAATGGCAGTTAAGTCGCCCCCCAAAACCTAATTATAGCCTGTGTTCTTCTCTGAAAATTCTTTGATCTCCTATTGAAGAAAAAAAAACAAAATTACTCCAGATGAACTACCATAACATTTGGTGGTAGTGGTAAAATATTCTGTCTTCAGGAAATACAAAAATAGAAATTAAACATATCTATGGACAAGTGGAGGTTATTTATTGTATTTAGAGTTGTAGGTGACAAAGTGGGAGAGACCAAACAAAGCAGAAGTTTGGTTCCACTTTTGGTAAGTAAAAACTGAATAATAAAAGTAAATGTTAGAAGAAATAAAAGTAAATAACATCTGCTGAAAAGAGCACAAACTTTGATAACAGTCTGTGAGCTCTGTCAGTCCCTCTGCTGGATAGCATCATCCCATTAGGGCTTAGGCTTTAAAGCATACATTATAGCAGTACTGGAAACAAAAGCCAAGGAAGCTTCAGTCCCATTTATTTTAATCTTCATTGTAAAGGGATTTATACTGATGTAACACAATTACATTAGCCTACAAGATTTTTAGAAGAAGACTGATATATATTTCCATTCTATATAATTTGTAGTTTTCTAATTAATTAACAGTTATAAATAATTCCCTCTGGATTAATTGCTTGAATAGCATTCAGAATGTAAGTCTTTTTGTGTAACATTTATATTATTCAGACTGAAAAACCTGCTTTGATTTTAGCCTTGCCTGACTTTGTACCTAGGTCACTGGAGCAAAACACTATAAATTATCTATTTCTATCCAACTTTTACTCCAGTCATATGTTATTTATGCAAAGTATTTCATATTCTTTTGATTTAAACTTGATCTTATTCCTAATTATCCTGGGAAGCATTTTTTTTAAAAAAAAATCAAAATATTGCTTTCAAATGAATAAATTAAACTTGGGTTTGCCTCTGTAAAGTCAGAGATCAGTTTTCTATGAAGATACACTGAGGAAACTTAGGTGTGTAGGGTGCTTCTAGGCATAAGAATTCTGTATACCTTGTCTGGTTGTCTCTTAACTCTCTATTTTGTTTAAATTAGTTTTCATTAAACCCAAGTATAAATTTTCATAACAGAAAGTTATCCTGAAGAATAACACGTTATTTATGCAGCTGAATAGGAGTTTTGAAAGATTATATAGGTGACACGTTATCGTAATTTGGTAAATAAAGTAACTAAATTATAGCCCATCTGCTATTTAGTAAAGAGCCTCCAACTGCCGAAAGCTGTTGCCAAGTCCTCTCTTTATAAAAAGGCCAAAAATATTCAAAAGGCAGTTTAGCAAAGGACTTGGATAGAAAGTGGAATGCACTGTTCTTTAACTTTTTGTACTAGCTCCAGAGATGTGCTTATAAAGCCTGACCTGTCTTGGCATTGGAACCGCTGGCCGCTCTCGTGGCAGCAGTCAGTTCATCGCTGGAGAAACCACAGTCTCCGAAAGTGAATTAACACGAGGCGAGGCCGGGGCCCAAAGGCCCAGAACGGCCCCGCGCCACTGCCGTGCCAGGAGGACAGTGGCACAGCCATCCCCGTCCTCATTAAGAAGGAAACACAACACTAAATAAAAGTCCGAGTAACCCTGTTGCAAGAACAATATGTTTAAAACTAGCAGTATCAGAAGAAGCAAGAGGCCACAGGAACAAGGGAGTTTCCAAGGTGCTTGTGCATGATTTATTTTCTAACTTGGTTTTGTAAGCCACACTCTTGGGCCCTGTTTGTGTGCTTGCGTGGAACGGATCATGTACAAATAACTTGCGCATTTTTGGAGTCTTCTGACTTTTCTGATACCATGAATATTTCACCCTAGTCATGACAGCATGAAGTTCCTCAGACTTTAGCACACATCGGCTATAAGGAAGGGTGAGTAGGTCAGAGAAATTCTCAAGAAATGGCACGCTTCGGCCTTGCCTTTATTTCCTGGCGCCCTGTTTATTATTGGGGAAAAAAGAGCAAATATTGCCGAGGCAAATGCAATTGGGGTGGTATATTTCACATGTAAAGCGAGGATTGTATGGCACAATAATAAAACACTGTGGGAAGTGGTGGAGGAAAATATACATCATAACTGCTACATAGATTAACAATATCTGCAAATTGCATAAAAGAACCCCAGGATTTTTTTCCTAAACATTTCTATTGAGGAAAATACATTACCCAATTAAGATGAAAGGGATAACAGTCTTGGTGAATTGTTATTGTAGAATATAAAGTATAGTACATTAATGGAACTCAATTTTATCATTATATGTATTTAAATTGCCTTTTATATACAACTATATATTTATTTGAAATAGATTTAAATACAAACATAAACATGTTGTAACAGTTCCCAAAGCTTTATAATGAGAAAGAAAACAACGTTAATGAAATATTTGATTCCTTTTATTGTTAGGAAAAGCTGAAAATGATCTATCATTTCTCTGTTGCAATTTCTGTTGCCTCCAGCCTAATTCAGCCCTCTATAACCCGAATGCCTTACTGGCGTGCGGCAGGGCTCCGGAGGGCAAGCACAAAGTCATTCTTGAAACGGGGAGCGGGAGGAGTGTGCATACACGTAACACGTAGGTACACAATTCTCATTTAAGCAAAATACAGGTGAACTTCCAGGTCAGCACTATGGCTGAAACAAAGGGGCTCTCAAAAGGGTCATGGATACTTTCACCTTATTTTTAAGGTTTGTTTGGTTTTGTTGTGCTTTGGTCGTAGACGATCTCATTTCATTTTGTTTTCTTGCAGTTGTCTTTCCCAGTTAGTCCCCAGCCAACATGTCAGTGAGCAGCTGCCAGCAGGCCCCGCCAGGCCTGCCGTTTCCCTCTACAGATCAAAGTTTAGTTTTAAAACATTAAGCAAGTGTCTTGAGTTTGCATAAAAGTGTGGCAAACCCCAGAGGCAGTCTGCTCTCAAGAAAGTTCTCAGGGGCTTTCAGACCAGCAGAACAGTCTCCCTTTGGTTATGTGCCATGTTTTGATGGTCTTACTCAGTTATTAGCAAAAAAATATAAAGGCCTTCGCAAATCAAACTGTAGGCCCTGTTTGTCAGTAATAGCAATTACTGAAGAGCAAGAAGAGTTTAGATACAGCAACTGTAAACTTGTCAGCAAAGCAACTGATGGCATTGGAGAGAAGCGTGGGCTGCATTTAGCATGATTCTGATGCACCTCGCTGTGGGCACTCGGGGGTTTTTAAATGGCTTTGCAAACAATAGTCTGCCCTGTGGAGAGCAGGACCCAGAGCTGATTCTGCTCGTGGGTGTCAGTGAATGCCTTGTCTGGAAAATGAAGCCGCCAAAGCCAACAGGACCAAGGAAAGGAACTGATCCTGGCTCTAGGCACATGGTAAGTGAAGAAAGGAGGATCTGAACCTAACGGGTGCAGAAGCTGCTTTCGTAAAAATTGTAACTGTTTAAGATGTCTATGCCTAAGTTCTGGGACTTGACTTTAAACTAGTTTTCAATTTTCCTTATTGTTTTTAAATGATTGCAAGATCTTTTTGGTTTCCTTTAAGTGGTGTTTTTTTGACTCAGAGCAGCTTGGTTTTGTTTAAAAACACTCTGTACCTTGCTGGGGTTGGAGTTATGATTTATGAAGAAATCGGCGTATGGTTGCAATTTATGCAGAAATTATCAAATCTAAAGTAAAACAATACACAGAAAGACATATATGTTGTCATATATGTATATAAAGAAATGCTAGGTTGAAGCAGATTCCTTTTTTATCTCTCTTGTGATTATATGTAAAAATAAGGTAGTGCACGTGTATTGTATAAACATATCTATGCACATATATGTAAGATCTGTTTTTCTGAAGAGCTTAGGAGAACCAAAATCAGACTTACAAAATACAATTATTCTGTGTTCAAGACAATGATCAACTACCTACTCTATTTTTTATATATTTGCCATTCTTTAACATTTTGGGACAGTACACAAATTATTTTTGCTGTTTAGTGCATGAAAGCAATATTGTGTTAAGAATGCAACTGCCTCTGTGTTTCATGTATTGGCATGTGGCTTTTTAATTGTAAAGCAGTATTTTTCATAAAACATCTTTTTTTCTCTACTCAAAATACCTATTTTCCCCAAAGCCATAATTTTCAATAACTGCCGACAGCTATCGATATTTCCAAGTATTAGAGACATTTCTGGACAAGGTCTTTCAGAGTGTGGGATATCAGTCAATTTTTTTATCTGCATACATGCTGACTTTTTCAAAGAAAGCAGAACTTTTCTTAACAAAAACCGTGTTGACTCATTAAAGATAACTTATTTATTCAGGTGTCTTCTAATACACAGGGGGTTTATTACAAATTCTGCTAGTTTGCATGCTAAGGAAGCCAGGCTGCTTTGCTGTAATTTTCCAGACCTCTGCCACGGTTGTCTGTGTGGGGAAATTTGTGTCATATTTGCCCCTGGCACTGAAGTATCTTTGTCTGTTATTGAGACAGGTTTGAGTTAAATTGCAGTGAATAATTCAACTGTTTTATGCTTGAATTCTTTTAGAAATCCTGGGTAAAATATTATCCAGAGTTAGAGATTACTCTTCAAAATTCTGCTGAATTTGCTCTGTACTTCTTCTACCAGAACTTTGATAGATCTTCATTGTGTTCCCTGCTTCCATTTAATATGCTAGAGGGTTGTTTTTCTATTTTCTTCACTTAGAGATGACTTCAACTTTTTTGAAGTATACTGATTTGATTTATTGTCCCTTTCTGATCTCTTTATACACAAAAGTTTTTGGTTGGTTTGTTTGTGTTTTTTTTTTTTTTGTTGTTGTTGTTGTTGTTTTGGGTTTTTTTTTTCTTATTTTGTGTGGTGGTGACTATCTCAATTTCTTTCCTGGAGATATACACTTGCAGTGATTTGATGGGTCCTTTGCTCTGTTTTCAGATACTTTGTTCAATGATTGGTGTAAGTTTTCTGCCAGAATTAACGTGACTACTGCTTACCCCGGAAAGTGTTCTTAAACATTCTCAAGAGAATTCAAATAAGCTATTTTAAATAAAATAATCTATTTTGGCAGAGGATTCTTGTTAGCCTTGCAAAGCTTGTATCTGTAGGCTGAAGAGTTAAAAAGTGCTCCTGTTTCTTCTCTTTTTAGAGTAGTAATTTGATTTTGTTGCTTTATTACAAACCTATACCATATTCTCATTCTTAATTTTAACTAGTAGAAAGTTTTAGCTTTGAATGCAAGTACTGGCATTGAGATCTCACTCTCAAAAGGAAATAACAAAAGATATAAAAATAAACTTTTCTGTTTACATGACTTATGTGCTTAAATTTTGTGTTGCATTTTTCCTAAAATTAACATTTAAGTAGTAACCTAATATTCACACAAAATTTAATTGAAAAAATATTCGTAATACGCCATCTAGCAATATTATATCATACAAAAATACTAATTCTTCAAAGGACATTTGTCCAGGCATCTGGATGAAGATAATTCTGGGGGCATTACAGTAACACTCTAAGAGTTAACACCAACTCATGGAACTTTCTGGAAAGAAATCTATTTTTAATTGAAAATATCAAGTAAACAAGGCTTTCTGGTTTGTTTTTTTTTTTGGTTTATTTTGTGGTGTGGGTGGATGTCATTTGAATGTTGTGGAGGAGGATTGAGTGGATTTGGTGAAACAAAAGCCTCAGACTTTTTTTGCTCTATGTTCCTGTAGTTTTTTGGTAATGTGAATAAATTCATTATTATTATTGAGTAGCTAAAATTACACTTTGGTAGGAAGCAGTAACTCTGTGGTTTAGTCAAAGAAAGAGGAAGGGAGTTGGGGAACTTAGGTTGCTTGAGTTGGAACATCTAACCAACCCTGTACTAGTTGGTTAGATAACACTGAAACACAAGGCTGAATTTATTGTGTCTAATATAATGCAAGATGATGTCATTTACACTTTTTCTGTAATTAAATAGAAGACACTTATAATTAGGGAGAACAGGATATAAAAAATAGGACTTGTCTCTAGTTAATCCAGCATTAAACTATGATACAAATAAAATATGCTTCAAGCTTAGGTAACACTAAAACCAGCTTAAAGTGATAGTTTATTTGCTATTTTTCTAGATAAATAGCCTGCTTTATAGTCATATAACAGCAGCTATTTCACAGGAATAGTCTCGTCAAAATTCTGACAGCAGTAATTGTAAAAAATGCTTAAATTATTATCTCTTGGTTGCTCGTCATAAAAATAAGATGATACTTGTATAAGCAGAATATGAGATGTGGAACAGCACAATTTGAAGTAGGTTCCTGTGCTACTTAAGAAAATCGTGCAAGGTTCCTTTGAACTGGAAATCTAAGGGAATTGACAGCAGTTATGGTGGTGCAGTGCATACATTGGTGAATGTATCCGTTTGAGGCAAAAAGACTACAACCCAGTCCTTGCTACATAATTCCCATCAAATACTCAGGACCAAATGTTTCAAATCCTCTGTACCTGTGTGATTGAATTCAAATTTGAAAAGCTTGTGTATCAACATCCTAAAATAATATCACCTTTCTTCCCATTTGCATTTGCAGATTATGCTAATATTTAACAAGAATGTATATAAAGAATTAATTTCTCTGACAGTGGTCCCCACACCGCCCCCCCGGCCCTTGAAAAATTAATGTTTCTACAATCAAAACATGCATGTCATTGTACTTCAGAAAATAAACTTATTTTAGGACTGGTTATTTCTTCCCAAAAGGAAAATACCAATGTGTTGAGATAATTTGGAGAGAGTATTATTCCTGTATGGAACTCCATCTTTCGGCAAGAGATAAGAAGAACCATTCTATGTGGTAGTGTTAAATCTGTTTGCCAATATTTTTAAATGGTTAGTCATATTCTTACTTTGGTAACTCCTGTATTTTCTAATTATACACTTTCTACATAGAAACAAAAGTTAAAGGCTCAACAGATTTGTTAACAAACAATTGAAAAATCGATATCCAGCAGCAATACAATCCAAATCTTTAGCTGGCTGTCATTAGCACGAAAAGTTTCTTTTTTTCTTACCGCGTATTTCCTTTCTTTGTAGTTTGTAGTTTTGTTAATATATGATTGGATTGCCTATGAAGTTAGTGCTCAGCATTATAAGAGACATATTTGTTTCATACTATGAGTACAGAGCCAAGGTGTTTTTTTTTTAAGATGGTAGAAAAAATAAGTTAACCTTATACAAATTCCTTTTCATATCTTTATCTAATCTATCTTTAAATGTACCCCAATTAACTGCACGTGTCAGTGTCCATTTGCAGTTATACATTCATACATAGTTATGGCACCAGTGTTACTGAAGTATTGCAGTGGTTCTTGTGGCGTCCCCTCTCCCATTATCAGTGAATCATTTGTGAATGAGAATGTGTCTGTAGATTAAAAGTAGAAAATGAAAATTCTTCCACTAAAATAATTTGGGGGGCGTGGGGTGTGTGTGTTACAATGTGTATTCTTACTATGCATCTTCTGGAAAAGTGAATCAACTTTCTGTAACTGGAGCATCGTACTCTGGGTCTTACATTACTACCCGATATTTTACTTACCTCAATGCTCTCTGCTGCATACTGTTCTCATTTCCTTCTTTCTTAACCTGTTGCATGCCAGGTGATCCACTTTCTCAGTTACTCCTTTAATTACCTCCTTCATTCTATTCTTCAGTTAAACTGTTTCCACTTTTGTCCTTTCTTCCTTCTGTGCCAACGTCCTATTCCAGTTTTTTCTTTCCTTTAATACCCTCACACAGTTCTTGTGGGCTTCTCTGTATAATGCTATATGCAGTTTCTTTGTAAAACACAAACAGCATTATCGAGTAATGACTTATTCATATTTGAATTGTAGATTACCAAGCACGTGTGCCCACATAATGTAGAAGTGTGTTGATAAGAAAGAGGGCAGTTCCAACAGGCCACAGAAAATATAAAGGTGTCACTGTGCGTCATACAGTGGCTGCTGCACCTTGTTTCATTTTAAGCCCTGGTGCTGAGGCAAGAGTGTTACTGAATACAGGACAGAGAAAAAAATGGTCACTGCTTATTAATTGTGATTTTATAACGGGAAAGAATAATGAATCCTCCAATTTTCTGGCTGAACAGTGGAGTTTGTTTCATAGTGAATGTTGAATGTATGGAAATGCATTAGAAACCGGCAACGCTAATAGGAATTTCACTTAATTTCAGGTGGTTTGATAATACAGGTCTAATTTTATCTCCTTTCAAATCATTGAGACTGGCTTGTGCAGAAGGAAAGATGTCTCTTCTACACAACCCCTTGACAACCTGAGATCAAGTTAGGATCCTACATATTCTTTGAGATTTAAGGCTACCAGGCCTAGCCTTGAACTGTGCCATTGTCTGATTTGAAATATATTAGTCCTTTCTCCTAAATATAAAAACTCAGACATAGGAAGCCTCTAATTGTACCACCAGATTCATGATATTCTAGTACTTTTTTAAATCCACGGCAGCAGTGATAATGAAATCAGGTTGTCATGGGTTTTGATGTCAAAACTTTTCATACCCATACCCAGCATTATGACAAATGGCCATACTGTTACTAAACACTGTTTTAATATGCACGTAACCTGCTACAGC
This sequence comes from Microhierax caerulescens, assembly GCA_035590215.1. Lineage (NCBI taxonomy): Eukaryota > Metazoa > Chordata > Aves > Falconiformes > Falconidae > Microhierax > Microhierax caerulescens. The sequence continues at coordinate 20,457,260 of JAVJGJ010000034.1, forward strand.
ACTTCATTTGTATATTTGATAAAGAAAATCACCAAATTCTCATCATGAATGATTTGCAGTTGTGTGTTTTTACTGGATTCAGTCATGATCATCTGTTTTTCAGAGAAGGGTAGTTTTCAAACCTATCAGCTGGTGGAACTTTAATTTAAAAACATTAAAGCAAGCCATTTATGATGTCTGCTACTTCTACATTCATTTAATGGAGCTTTTAGCTGTATCACCGTATTATTGGTTTCCTTTTTTTATGTACTTAGAATGTATTATTGCTTTAATGCACTTCATGGAGCATTGCAAAATACTTACTTAAATTATTTTACTAATGCTAAGCAAGGGTTGCTGCATTATTAAACACCAGAGGGTAGGCAAATTAATATAAACATGAATTTAAAGCACATTCTTCAGGTGCCTGAATGTTTATATATCATGGCAATAGCACAGAAACGTATAGTAGTGCATGATTACCAGAGTGTATTATAAATATAAGTTCAGATTTTAGTGTAGATCAAAGTCATATTTAGTTTCAACTTCATCCTCATTTCTGATGCTTAACTTCATCCCCAAATGAGCTTAATTAAATATGTAAACTGCAGAAAGGAGTACATGCTCTTCTAAAGCAAAGCATTAGTCACGTTCATTCTACAATTGCTACGTCTGATTTTGGCCTGATGTTCAGAACTAGTGAAAAGCTCCGCAGCTTTCTTGTTATGTATGACAGGTTCTCATGTCTTGCATCCGATCCTTGGTGTCTTTCTCTTCCCACCTGAGGAAATCCTGTATTTTTCTCAGCTGTATTTTCTAAAATTCTTATTACTCTTTCTGCTCTCCTCCAGCTTCTTTCCACTAACCAATATCTTTCCGACAATCTGGTTTTCAAGACTGAGTAGGGTGTTCTGGATCTATTAGTAGCATTGTGTTTAGCAGAGTAACTACCTCATGTGTCCTAATTCTAACATCCCTGTGGGATAACATATCCCAGAAAAGCTTTCCCTTTAATCTGGTGTCACACCATTGACTTGTATTTGTTTTGTGAAGAATTGATGAGTAAAATCTTCCAGTACTGTTCTGCCATACAGATAATTACTCCCCATTTTATTTTTTTCATTATCACTTAGAAACAACTAAACAACAGTCTATGGTAAAACTAAAAATGTCATGCAGGGAAATGAAAACCATAATAAAAGATAATGGTTTTAGTAACAGCAACAAAAGGAAATGTCAATAAATAGTGTACCCACATTGTATTTCACCTTTAAAGAGGGCTTCTGCATAATTTCTTAGCGATGTCTTTTTTAAAAAAATACTTCTCTGCCTTCATAGTATTTTATATATTCAATTTGATGCTGTTAAAGTTTATATGCTAATAAAATTCTTAATTAGATTAAAACACAAGCTTCTAAGTAATACATATGTTATTTTAAAGACTTTTTTCTTTAAAGGTGGTATTGGATTTTTAAAAAGTACTATTTTACAAAAAGTAATATTCTCTAACATTCACTTTATAATCCTACACTATAAAATGCATATTATATTCAAAAAGATAGTATTAATCATGGAATATATTCTAAAACTAATTAGCTGCACAAAGACTCTTGGTTACTATTTAGGATGTCTCTAGCCCCAAAATTTTATTGAATCTTTCTGTTTTAGCCAGAATAGAGATCCTCTAATACAGAAGATCTGTTGTACAAAGGGAAATGGGTAATAACCATTATGCCACCTTCAAAGATGATGAACTGTGCTGGTAAAGGGAAAAAATTACCTGAAAAGCTAATGTGAACCAGGGATTGTATCTACCTGAAGGGGAAGAAAACCCACCTGTAAATCATATAAGGGCAAAAAAAGTTAACAAGTGATATAGCTTGGATGTTATATCACAGAAATTTTAACTGTCCAGCAAGACCTCCTGAACAAATCACTCACTTTTTAAAAAAAACATGCACAGGCACCTTTATCAAAAATTAGCCACGACTTGAAGAGTAAGCTACCTGGAAAAAAAAACAAGCAGAAAATAAATTTGGAAATCAAGGGCACAATTTTCCAGGGATTCTCCATGCATAAACTTAAGGAATGGATCCCACTGTATTGTAAAACATGTGAGTGGTTCAGTAGCCAAGTGTGAATTGCACAGATGTCTACTTTTGCATTCTTTGCAGGTCGAGCCTGCAGTTAAAACAACCAGCTGCAACCGCTGGCTAATGAAAAACAATAGAAAATATGGTTCCTTACAGTAGTAGGTTACTAAATTAGGTTTCCAAATAATTAGGCATTATAGTTTCATATAATAATTACAAAGGATGTAATAATTAATAATATTCTCTAGCAAAGAGGTCTCTAGCTTGCACAGCCCAGGATGTGCTTTGTAGGGAGTTCAGTGGTGGCAAGGTTCTGGGAAAAGATCGTCGGAATCACGGAGCGTGTTCCGCAGGGGCAGAGCCGCGGCTGCTGTGCGCTGCTAATGAAGCCTGGCCACAGCTGTGGAAGAGGAAGACAAAGGAGTGGCAAAGGCACTTTGCCAAGTTGCAGATGGCATTATATATGAAATAAATACACACTCAGGACAGCACTGGAGCAAGAATGAAGACATCTGCAGAGTAACACCTGATAGTGTCTTACTCGAGCAGATGAGGCCAAAGCCTATGGAAACTTGGAAGGACCACTACCAATCTGGCCAGATGAAAGTCAGGTAAAAATTAGGTGCATGAAATAAAGATCAAATAAATTGTCACTAACAGAACAGAGGTAGTGTTATACAGGGAGAGAATATTCTTCTACCCACACAAGCAAAAAACTGGTTTGAAAATCACCAATTTTAATATCGCCAAGCCAGCCACAGGCAAATGAAGGCTCTGTTGATCCCTTCTTCTGTCATATTATGCAGTGCAAAACAAAATAATTTGACAGAAAAAAAAGTACAGTTTACATGAAAACTGATGGGGAGTACCCACCTTATAGAAAGAGAGCAAGGGAAAGAAATGGGATTTTAACTGTAGGCACTTAGTCAGCTCATGGGTCGCAGTATCTCTCTGAACAGTTCTCTTGGTTACAAGTTTGGTTAGTTTTAGAAAAGCATTGCCCCGATTCTCATTCCTTAAGTATGTAACATTGGGTGGGTGTGGGGGTGTGTGTGTTAAAAACAGAAGGAGTCTTCTCTGCTTTATCAATCTATGGGCTCTATCAGCATCCAGCAGTTTCTGCTGTTGGCTCTGACATTTAACTCTTCAAGTTTAATATAGTTCTATGACAGAGCAGCAAAAAGCATCGATTGCTTCACTAGCATGCTTTTGTCATGAAAAGAAAAGAATTAGATTGTCCTCAGAGTTGTGGAGCTGAGCTAGCATTTTTTTCCTTCGTGTTTTGACGTTGCATTCTCTTGATGTAACGTTGTTTGTCTGTTTGAAGCCTGGTATTGTCCATTCTTCCTTAATGCTGTATATGCTTACACAATGAAAGTAAAAAGGGAATTTTGCAGGGTTATTTGCAAAATCCACTAGCTAAGTTCTAATGAAAAAAGGCTTGGTTGTTTCTCTCTATTGCTGATTTTAATTTCTTCAATTATTTTGTTACAGCTAGAAATGAATATTCCTTTTTAAACAGAGCTTTCATAATATGTTTTTTTTTAAAGAAGTGACTCCCATATGGGTGAACTGTGAATACTAAGGAAAGGTTAAAATAATGAAAGCTAAGGAACAGGTTAAAAAAACCTTTCATGTAAAACTCATCTCATTCTTAATTAGTTTCAGGATATTCAAAGATGGTGTGCTATATCTCAAGTAGGAAAGCAGACCTGTACAGACTCAGGAAATTAAAAAGAATTTAATCTCTACAATATCTTTTACAAACAAGAATATCATGTCAGAGATTCCTGAAAAATGCCTTGTCGTTGCTGTATATATGGAGACTTCTAATTTGAAGATAGAGGTTGTCATAAATTGAACAGTCTTGTGATTGGATTCCGCTTGGTAGGCAGCAATACCAGAAGAGATGCATGGTCTAAAAATCCTAATACAGTTCTTACATTTGGTTATTCATGAAGCACTGTATTATGATAAGTTATCTATGAATTAATCAGAAGTCATCAAACACTAACAGCAGTGATTTAATTTTGTGAAAAAGCTCATTAACGTGTTGGCTTCTGATCTTTTCACAGCAAAGATATCGCTATGGAGGCTGGTGGGTTTGTTGGTGGGGTTTTTGTGTGGTTGACTTTATTTTTCTTTTATAAAACAGCTAATCACAATCAAGGGCTTCTGATGTTTCTTAAACTGTCTTTAACATTGAAATTTAAGCAATGCATTTTCCCAACTTAGTCTATCGTACAAAAGCCTATATGTCCAAATTACCTGGCATGTGTATTAGAAAAGACTGGCAGAGGACAGACCTGAACTGAAATTTATTCTTCAAATTGGAATCTATAGAAATACAAGCAGTATCTGCATAGATGCCAAATTTACTACCAATGATGAAAGTTATTATAGTGAATCCACACTTATAAGTCACCCAGCATAAAATCTTAGTGGCTGAATAATAGAAATTTTCTGTCCATAATACTGTGAGGTGGGCAGATGGTTGAAAAATGATATGTGATCTCATGCAGTGCATGCTGAGTTAACAAGAGAATTTCATTCAAGAAAAATAGTACATTTTAGTTCCGCCATATGTGTGATTATGTTTTCTTCATACCCATGGAGAATCCCTGATGTTAGAAAGCAAACTATGATAGCCCATTAACATGTCCTTTTAAAATAATTTATTTAAATGCAAAACCCTTACATTTTTGCAAAGATAATTTATGCATACAACAAAGATAATTGTTGCAGTTGGTTATTCTTGTTTTCGTTTTTCCATAGAATTGTGAGCAGAAAACCAAAATAGAAATACTTCTCATTTCTCTCCTGCGAACAGTCTTTGGGTCCAGACACCATTCCTAGATACAACAGAATGCTGTCAGAATAAGAATAGGGCAGAAACAGGTAGGAGTCATTTCTTGCCTTCTTCCCAGTCTTCCTCACCAGAAAACTGCCACACTGGCTTCCTTTAACATTGCTGTCAGATCCAAATCGCTACCGTTACATTGACAGTACTTCACATTGTGTGGTACCCTCAGTCTTCTAGAGCTTCAGTCCCATCTTTTAAATTTAAATATTTATAGTTGTACAAATACTTTCATTTGTATATTGTACAATAATGGATATACTGCCCCTTAAAATTACAGAGGTTTGATTTATTTGCATACAAAACTGTGTGTTTTGGTTACAGTGACAAAGGATCCTTTGACATATTAGAATGACTTTTAAATATATGGAAACAGTTTTGTTATAATCAATAAAAAAATAAGTTTCCTTTAGTAAGTACTAAAATAATATTTTTATCAAGGTTTTATGAAAATTTAAAAGATATTTTCCCCTTCACTCTCCAAGTTTGGAAAGTGGATTTTATATAATATATAAAAGTCATCAAATAATACATTAGTTCGAAATGTAAATGCTACTCTGGAGAGTAGAAAGCAACTGTTTAATTAGCGTAATGTCAAACTTCAGGCTATGTCAAAACTTAGAGCGATATGATCTTATGATACATTATATAATGGTGACAATTTTTCATCTGGTCTTTCCAAATGGCCCTCTCACCTTAGACAGTTTAGGTGATGATGTTTCATTTGTTCATTCATGGGAAGAGATTAACCTACATGAAAGAGTTCGTGCTGTTAAGGAAAGCCTTGAATATTTGAGTTTCCAATTATTTTGTTTGAAAAGGTGACAAACTGATGATGATAGAGGATTTGGCCCTGACAAAGGCCTCTGGAATCTGCCAGTCCGGAGGTTCACCTCTCAACAAGGCTGTCCGAAGAACATTTCCCCTTGTTCATCCTGCTCTTCAGCCGCTGGAGTGAAGCCTGTTGGAGCCCCTGATATTGGTAAGAGCTTCTTTCTGTCCTCAGTAACACCAGGGTTTATCCAGGATGTTTCAGTGGGTTATCCTAGACACTTTTGGTGTTTGCTCTCGTACTCAGATGATCATTCTAACTTCAGCTTTGGTACCTCCAAGAATAAGCAGACAATAGTCTGAAAACGCTTATGATTCCCTCCAGGTTCCAGTCACACTTTCAAAACTGCACAAGCTGCTTAGTAGTTGCTTAGTACTTTTTTCCATCTGGCAAATTTATCAGCCCAACATTGGGGTTTCTTTAAGGAATTTTTGAAAAACTTCAGATTTTCCTATTTGAAGGAATCCAGTCTCTCATTGCAGCCTCCACGTAGGTCTCTTCCTAGGGCTGTCAGTTTTCTCATGAGCTCATTAGGATGCTTTCTTCTGTCAGAGATACTCCATAAATTTGACAATGGTACTGCAGTATGTTCCTACAGATCTTCTCTTTGAATCTTAAGGTACATACTGACATATGCTTTCAAAGAAAAGGTCATTTGAGTTATGCTCACAGAAATTAAATTCTCTAGTCTCAAGGTTTAAGTAACCCTAGTCCGTCCACAATGCCTGTGAATGGAGTTATACATCATTAAAATGTCTGGCAAAAGCCTTTAATATTGTGAAAAACAGTGTGATGTGATGACAGAAAGTGCCTTTACTTTCAGTTTCTAGAAACCTTTGTATTTATTAGTTCTATTAAACAGTCAGATTTTTTTTAAGGTATCCTTCAGTAAGCATCCTTTCTTGGGGTAGAGTTTGGATGCTTGTTCTGGGTGTGTTATCTGTCATCATCTGTACCTTACACTTTGGAAAAACAGAAGACTGTATTTTCAGAGAACAGTCTTGTCAGAAAGATCAGAAGACTTAGTCTTTTTCAGCTAACTCAAAAGTAATGCCTTTGACACTGTTTTGACTGAATTTTTCATTTTCTATGACCTGTATGTGTACAAGTTATAGCAGTCTTTTTCTTTCAGTTACATGACCTGCATCCAAGAAAAATCTCTGTTCTTACTGTTGAAGACAGTGGGAATTTAGAAAATGAGATGAAAGCTGGAGGCTAGGAAAGCCCGGGTGCTTTGGGATAGATGGGTTCCACATCCCAGGTAGAATTGTTTTAGCCCTGATGGGGGAATGTTGCCGCTTGCATGCCGAGATATAGTTGTGAGGCAGCGAGGGATGCAGCCTCTTGCTACTATTGCCACTTAACAGAATATTGCTGTCTCTTAGAAAAGAAGTGTCTCAGGCTGACCAAGGACAAGAATCAAACACTTCTTCAGACAGAATGTGCTTAGGCAGGCTTTTCTGAATATTTTTTTTTTTCTGTTTGTTTGGTTTTTTGTTTTGTTTGTTTGTTTTGGGGTTTTTTTTTGTTATTGTTGTGTTTTGTTTTTTGGGTTTTTTTAAATGGAGTTGCAGAAAGAAGGGAATTGCCTAGAGTGATTTTTCTTTTTCTTTGTGTATATACTTTTTTTGCTATTTCACACACTTCCTTCTTTTAAGCAGAGAACTGTTTAGGGTTGGTTTGCTATAACTTACAAAAACAAAGTCTTCTACTACAATAGCTGCCAACTTAGTACACCTTAGAAGTCTTTTCAAATGTCAGCGAAATACCAGCAGTATACAAAGATACTTTTATATGTTGCTTTGAAGCAAAAGCAGTAGACTGCATTGAATGTAGATGCCATTTAATGAAGACACTCTTCCCAACAACTTCTTTTCAGCTTGTTTTGTATAGTTTGACTTAACATCAGTAACTGTCAGCCTCAAGAGAATATAAAGACGAGAAGCAACCTGACATAGCTAAATGTGGAAACGTTTTATTTAAGAGTTTCTAGTACATCTGCATCCAATTATAGGTATCTTCTCATTTTGAGAAGGATATATTAGACTTTCAGTCTTTTCTGCAGTTGGTTAGTGTTGGTTCTGAGGTGGCAAGGCAGTGACGGACATGGGAGATGTACCACCCTTTCTCACCCTGCAGCTTCAGCGGGCTTTGGATTAAGCTGTAATATATTCTGGGCATCATGAATGAGGAGATCCTATAAGCAGGGATGAAATAGACAGCTCTGCATCCCAAAATATCATTTGCTTATAAATATAAATGAGATAGCCAGAAAAAGAACTAAAGAAATTATTTCCTTTGAAAATATTTTTTTTACCCCTGCCTACATAATGAAAAGTGTGGGATTCAAAAATATCCTAGAACATGGAATTTAGCTCAAAATATGCAATGCATCAGATAATACTGTAAAAAACTGATAATATATGTATGATGTAACAGTAATTTACATCTCCATAACAGTTCTCTCTAGATTCTCAAATTCCCTAATGCCTGTAAAATACTCTGGGTTGTCCATGTCAGTGAGCTGAAAATTATCATTATCATGATGTACTTGTGAATAAAGCAAGACATGAAGATGTAATGCAATTATGAAAAAGTGTATGGCAAGGAAAAGAACAGAATTTTTATCTACTGCTTCCAGGGCTTACGCTCTAATAACAAGGTTGTTTCCATAAGCACACTAATAGGGTATAAGGTGCTTATGTATGTGTACAAGCAAATATATTCTAAATTTGTTTCTGATATCAGACTGGTTGTGTGATTATGTTGGAAGAATATGATAATAGATGGATAATTATTTGTGAAGAATCCTAAACAATTTGCACCAAGTACTGTTCTAAGGACTTTTCTATGTCTTTAGATGTATTGACAAAATATTTTGGTTCTCTTTTAGAATAGTTAAAACCAAGTTGTCCTGTGAATAGAACATATATTTAATTCTGTTGCCCACAGAATTTTAATCAGCATCACCTGAGTACGCATTATGTTCTAAAAATTTATTCTAAGTTGGTCTGTTGCACCTTATTGATATCTGAACTTTATGACCACCTCCTTTATCTAAGTAGACCAAATAACCTACATTTTAGCAGAGAATAAAGTAGCCTAATTTGGGTTTCTTACTTTATTAGTGACACTCACAATTTCCTCATTTGTGTAATTTGTAAATAATTGTATTTTTAAAAGAACTTGAAAAGTCATCCAATATTTAGTACCATCTCTGATTCTAAGTCAATTTAGTTTCAATGTAGTTGAGTTTTGACACTGATTCAAACTGAGACTTCTTCCCCCATTGCTGCAGAAGCGTACCCTCCTGTATCTCACTAAAGGAGCATAGCCTGGACCCAGAATACCAGGAAAATGTCAGCATTCTGTTTAAAAGCAATCTTCAAAACATTTTCCTGTTGTTTACAAATTCCAAGAAATGGTCTCTCAATTAAGAAAAATGATGGATTACAATTTAAACTGAAACTGGTTTCCATGTTACAGAACTTGAGCACAAGTTAGAATCGTAGACTATGATATGAAATCATAGAATGCGATTCTATGAAATTGGCTTCCATGTTATAGAGCTTAAGCAACAAGTTATTACAAATTAAAGGTAATAAACTCATTTGGTATAATTTTGAAACAGAAGACAAAAAAAAATAATTAAAAACCGTTTATGTTCTTCACATAGCTACTCAAATAATTTCTGTCTGGGAACAGCATCTAGTATAACACATGCCACTACTTGTCTTCTCCAGTTATTTTCCTATTTTGCTTATCTGATTCTCAGAACACTAAAAATCTTTTCTTCCCTTTGTATACAGAGTAGTTTCTGCCAGAACCCAAACGAAAAACAAGTCCTCTAGAAATGAGTATCAGTAATTTTCACTCCCCTGATTAGTCTGGAAACAGATGAGTCTCAAAAATCAGTGTCACATAAAAGGTTCATTGCTCAGTGTGGGATCTGGTGTGTACTGATAATTCCCAGTGATGTGTGATGCCTTTCCTGATGCACTGAACCCTGATTTCCTGCTATAAGACTAGCTGCTATTTTCAGTTCTTTATGGCAACTGCTGGTATGGACAAACCACTATTCACTTGCAGCGTCAGCAGTGAGATGTTCAAGATGCAAAGTGAGAACTGATGGAATGAATTGTTCTTCCTTCTTTAATTACTTAACATTATCTAACATGGTTTGATGCCTGCAGTACCGTTCCTTATAGGAATAACTCATTTATGTGATAACAGCAAACTAACCACTGTTTTACAAAGTGCTTTTCTCCTCAACATACAAAAATAATTATTTCCTTACCTGTCAAAACCCAGCTTTTCATATTGCAGAAGATCATCACATGGAAATTTCCTTCTGTATTTGGCTTGAGAGGGCCAATATTTCAGAGGGAGTGAAAGGAAAACTGTAAACAACTTTTTCCATTAACTTATTCTAGCCTGGTGGTATCACAAGTCACTACTGTGATTAAAAGAAAAACTTTGTCCCCAGACTTCCCAGAAAAAAAAAAAAAAATTCTCTGCACAGGAGACTGAATTGACATGCTATAGCAAAAGGTCAATGAGCACAATGTGTTCTGACTTCTGAACTTGAAATTTTAAGAGTTCCTGTAAAGAAACAGAGAGGACAAAACATGATCTTCTATTCCATCATTGCTGTAAACAAGCCAAAGGGGAATTCTTAAACATATTTGGGTTTTGCAAGGTTGAACTAAAAAGGATTTGACATTTTCAGATATTCTTCTATTCCTTCTTGATGATAGATCCAAAAATATATCTTGAGAGTTGGGCAAGAGTCGACACAAATGTTGAGGAAATGTTGCTTCCTTGCCAATAGAGTTTGTATTATTTATTTAACATACTAATTGAAAAGAAAACATCAAAGTTGCCCATGAAATGAGTGAAGGTACTTCCAAGAAGTAAACAAGGTGAATGTGCTAGGATGATTATTTTCAGAGGACTAACAATATATGACATGTGATGTGAGCCTTGACTGGTCACTGCAGTAATCTCTGAAGCTTTGTGATACTCCTTAAAGACCCTTCTAGCAATTTTAAAGTAAGCAAGGTAAAAGTGCTTTTAGGCCAAAACTGGAGTCTATGCAGCTGGAGAAAAAGCACAGTGTTTTTCTTTATCTTATAAACTGCTTGAATTTGTTCTGTTCACAGATCTGAAAAATAGTACTGAGAACAGGAAGGCAATTCTCTCACTTAAGAAAAAATATTTACTGGTTTGTAAACGAAGTATTTAATTACATTCTAGGTCTTTTTTTACTTGCTCTCTTTTGACCCACCTCCCAAAGTCAGTGTTTCTGTTTGTTTTCCCAGACATCGTTAGCCATTGACTTTTCCCACAATACTTTAACAATAAGTGGTTTTGGCATCTGTCGACATATTTGTTGTTTTGCAGGTGGCTGGGTTACGTTCAAGTCCTTAAGTTATGACGAGGGTTGTTTGATTAGAATATTGTGTTAAATTTCAGTTTTGACATAAGAGTTGTTTGATTATGGGGTTGGTGGGAATGGGGGTTACTGGTTTTGCCCCTGAGTCTGGAGAAATTTATAGCTGGTTATGCTTTAGTCTCATAACATAGCAGAAGTCAGTGAAACAAACACTGATCTTGGTCACAATCCAATTTTTCAATCTCATTGGGAGTGTCATATCAGAACATTTAATGTCCTAATTTCTTTCATTGTACAATTCAAATGTGTTCTGAATTGTTCTAGAAAGAGATGTCACCTTAGATCTCAGCTGAGGTGTTTTACCTATGTGTTTAAAAATCCAATATTTTAAACCCCTCATTTCTCAAGTATAGCTGAAGGAGACATTTTAAAAGGGTTACATAATAGAACAGAAAATGTTAGTCCTCAGTAGTTATTCTTTAAAGACTTGCAGAAATGGCACTTTAAGATTTTATATTCATTGTGTCATATTGATTTCCGGTGCCATTTCTGTTTGCAAAATATTACTCTTCCACTGCAGGCACTCACATTTCAGCTGCTTCTTATTGTTTGATACATACTAGGGCCAAATTATGACTTCATACATGCTGCCATTGAACTGTCTTGAGGCTGTGCTCACGAGAACACTAACGAAAATTCATTTACAGTGACTGAGCAACGCTTATATGATGTTAACAGTGAATTACTTTAATATAATACTGGGCACAAAGCAATAGCTACTGCTGACCACTCACAATCAGTAGTTTATTTTTCTTCCCTGCAGGCAGCGGGCTTGATTGCATACCCTGTATCAAACCAGCAGTTCCAGTATGCTATTTCTTGTACTAAAGTACCACTTTCTAATTACTGATAAACACAGAAGTCAGAGAAAGAAACTATCTCTGCATGATTTTATGTCTGGCTGTGGATTGTAGTTCTGTGGTTGAAGAAACTTTGTTACCCCCCTAGGAGTCCTGTACATCAGTTTCCTTAAAGTGAACTGACTGGAAAGCTTTCACAGACATATATTTCAAGTTATACTTCAGAGGAGGAAAAAAACTGGGGACAGTGATGTTAATTATAAAAATGGGTGAGGATTGACTTGAAGAAAGGGTATATTTGATTACCACAGTAAAGGGATCCGTTTGCTAACGAGAAGCATATATCATTAGTAGAAGTTTTCCATTCAATTCATTTGTAAAGTAAAAAATAAGATTTTATTCAGAACAAACACTTTCTTTTATCTTGATAATCAAAAGACCTCTTGCCAAAGTAAAAATGACACTTGACGTCTCAAAGCAAGTGCAAAGATGAACTGGAATGAAAACATCACATACTCAATTTGAATAACAGAATTCCAAATACTCAATTAAAAAAAAAGTAATTTCAAGCTAATTATTCTTAGGCATAACATTCACTTTACTTTTACAAATTATTCTACTGAAGTCACCATACCATATGTATAAAAATGGTCATTTTTCCTTGACATCAGATTTACCAATTTTGGGTATGTGAAAGCTGTTTTCAGTGGTGGCTTAGTCACTCTATATACATTCTAATATAATGGGACTTGTGTACTTCTGCGGTTTCGTACCAGACTTTCAAAGTCACATAATCTCCTAAAGACAGTGATAGATGCTGAGAAGGATTCGGAAGAGCATCCAGCTTGCTGTAGGCTAGGCACAGGGAGAAAGAGGTTGTTACTTGAGCTAGATTTGCCAGGTGACAGTTACACCATCACGAAAAAATTATTGGCCAGATTGACCCATCTGCCTTCTGGTCTTTGTTAACTGCCAGAATAATGGGAGAATCTGGCCCAGTAACCGTAACGTATTAGTTACTTGCACTCTATCTTCTTGGCAGGCAGATGTTCTATTAATTAATTTTTTCTGTAGTAATTCATCACAGAATATTTTAAGTCTCGTGGCTTGTGATTTGGAAAAGGAATACTCATTTTCCTAGTTCATGAGGCAGAAACAGAACAGGACCAGATGGTCCAATGTGGCAACGCTAGATAGCAATGAATAGCTACATCTAGATTGCTTCAACCTACCACACACTGTTCAAAAACACTCTGTGTGTAGGTGTGCCTAGGTTTTCCCCCTTCTCAGAGCTTTACAATTAGACTACAATAAGAACTTTTGATAACACAAGTAGGAATGCATATAAACATTGGCAGTGTCTACAATTTGCTTATGATTGGCTTTGACTCCCAATGTCATAAAGTAGCTGCTTCTAGTTCATCAAATAAAGTCACGCTGGACATGCTGCTGTTTGTTTTCCTCCTTGCAACTGAGCCATAATAGCTACTCCTATAGGTTGTCAACCACTTGGCTTTCTCAACTCAGAAAGATCTTAGAAAATTAAACTATATATAGTATCATTAACTTTGTTAAAGTTTTTCCTTTTTTTCCCTCAGCAAATACGACAGCCACTCAGCTGTATTATAGGGGACAATGGTCTTGATAGGAAAGATTTTTGACATTCAATCATTGCAAATTAACAAAGCACATATTTGCAGGTGATTTCACATCATCTATTACAATGATAATGGAAGTCTTGCCTTTCATCATTGTATTTGTTTATTAGCCACAGCACAGTTTTTCAACATACAAGGGTTTTTTTCTTTCTATATTAAAAAAAATTGAAATGGAAATCTAAGAAACTAGCAATGAAAACCCATCATTTAGATCACAACACATCTATAAAGGAGATCTTACTTTTTACTCTTGATCAAAATTATTAAGTTAATTTTAACATTTAAAAAAAAAAATAAATTTATTTTCATGCTTAGGCCGGACATGTCAGATCACTTTGTCTTCTGAAGCATCTCCTGTATATTCACCCCTTCTTCTACATCTGTCCTTCCCCTCACTGAAAGTTGTTTGAAGAAGTGGAAGCCACCAAAACTTGCCAAGGATATGTTAGCTGAATTCAGAGTTGGAAGAGAACCAGCTACACTGTAAAGTACCATCATCTTAATTATGTTTCGTTTATACTACATGAGTTTGTAGATTATTTTAAAAAGATCTTACTCTCCAGCTGTGTTTTACTCTTCCAACCTGATATTAAATCTTTTCTGTTCTAATCTGCTTTTAACATTCAAATTCCTACGTAATTTTCTACAATTTACAAATTTGAAATTGATTATTGCTGGCACTGAAATGTAGAAGTTAATTGCTTATCTGGGAGAAAAAAACAAAAGCGTCAGATTAAAACGAAATCATATGATGGATTTCCTTTGTGGAAGTTAATTCGTATTCGTTGCTGCTTACATCTGCATAAACAGAGGTTAACCATTCTACAGAACACAGGTACTTTTAACATTTCCAAACCATTATGCATTTTTCCAGTGCTTTTCTCTTTTTGTCCAGATTGAAGTAACATAATTATTTTAAACAGAAGAAGGCACCCAAGAATGATGATATTAGATTACTGTTCCCCAATTTATACAAAGGACGTACGTCTACAATCACAGCACCCCGGTCTTGCAATCCGTATTGGAAAGCCCTGTGTTCTGTTGATGTGGTGTGAGCTCGGGCTGTCTGCTACTATGCACGGTAAGTGCTTGGGGAAAGTAAATGAAAATTCATTTCAAATTTGAGGATTCAATTATGATATCTTACTTTAAGTTAGGTTATTCGAAGAGCTTCACAGAAACAAGGTTTCAAAACTTTTTGAAGCTCAGGTCTTTTTGAAGCTCAGGTGCTCCATGTTATTATTTTTGAGTGGAACCATGAAGCTTCTTCTCTGTGAGATGTTTCAAGGTGTAACAGAAGACAGATTATCAAATGGATGTGGTTGCTTAAGCTACTTGTGAAAATCCTGCTAGATTGTAAATGTTACTGTCATTTGACCTATTCATTCTGCCTCTCCTAAATGCCGGTGAGTTTGTGCTGCCACAGAGAAATTTCTGTGTGCAGGAAGTATAAGACCCACTTTTTTTAAGGCGTAGTGGGCAAGAGACTTCTCTTAACAGGAGTGGTAACTATCCTGGAGAGGGTGCGTCCATTTGGATTTTAGATGCTTGCAACATTCAGAGATTGCCAGAAAGGAAGTTTGGTCTAAATAGAACTGAACATATAATTCCTGTAGCTGAAGGAGAAATAGTATATATATGCATAAACATAGCATGATGTTTAAATGTGACAGTATTCCTGGCATGATGCTTTTTCCTCCTTTGTCTCAGTTATTGGGTTCTTGTAAGAAGTCTGGTTAGGTAGAAATTTCTAGAGAGAGGAAAGTTTGCTCATATGTCTGTGGGAGCTAGGATAAACTCAGGGGAGAAAAATTAAGAGAGTACAGGTTTGGGCAGGCAAATACTTACAGCAGAGAGCTGAGAAGCTGCTTACAGCTCATGCTGAGACTGAGAGTGCTTGAGGAGCTGGGAAAAGGCAGCCAGGCCACAGAAATGTCGAGCAGAATTTCCTGGGGACTGTGGAGTGTTTCCTGCATCTCAAAAAGTCACAGCATTGACTGCAGCCAAACCTGAAAGCAATAATCACCTGCAGGGACATGAGGGGCATGGAGAGCATTGCATATCTCCCTTCTGCTTATTTGTTTTCCTAGTGTCTTTGAATTTTGTGTTTTAAAAAACTAATCTTCCTAGATTATTTTCTAATAAAATATTTGTTGTTACTGTGATCAAGATTAAAAGTGGTTTCATCTTCCTTGCAGACAAAAAAAAAATAAATAAGATAAATAGATCTACCTCAACATAGATAGGAGTGACACCAGCAGGATTTAAATCTGAAAATCATAAACATGCTTTCTTCTGTATATTGCTAGGTATGCACAGACTTGAGATTCACTTTGTAACCATGGCTATAGTGGAAAAAAACATGGACTGCATAGGAAAACTGTTGAAACTGCTTTCTAAATCCATTATTTCTAGTAGTAAATTCTTTTGGTAATTGAGACTAAAACTTTTCTTAAAGACCAAATTTCATTTAAAGTGGAGATGCTAAATAACCCTAGGGGGAAAAAAAAGTGTGATTCAGAAAGATTACAGAACTATGCAAAAAGCAAATTTGACACTGTCTTATCCACACAGAACTATGTTATTTTAAGAAAAGGAGATAGACAGATGTCATGTACTCCATTATATTTTCACAATAAGGTAGTACATGCAATTGAAAATATTGCAAGAAAAGGAGAATAATTTTGCAGAAGTGATTTCAGGAACTCCCTTGGATTCACAAGTTAGGATTTTGCTGTAATAAGTGATAATGCAAAATAATATTATTCTGTAGCAGCAGTACTGCTAGACCACTTCCACAAAGACGTTAATAGGATTTTCAAACTCTTTCATGTCCAAAAACAATGGTTGAAGGCCCAAGATTTACTCAGCGGGTTTATAAAATGTGTGTAAAAATAGCCCCTAAACCTTCCTAACACCGTATCCCCAAGTGTCAGATACTTCCTTATTCTGTAATCTTCATTAATTCATTTTAAATGGTATTTAGGATTATTGTATGTCTTAAAAAAAAATATGTTTGGAGATGCTTAAAACCTTATGCAAATTATATATAAACTCTTCAATAAGTAACCTTATCCAACATGGTTGCTCATACTGGATATATTTACACAGAATTCTCTGTCTACAAACGAGGTTTTCAAATATGTGGAGTATATGGAATGCAAGCAACTCTAAAAAGACTTTTTTATTAAAATATGGTATTCAGCTGATTTAAATGTAATCCATCAAATTATTCTATTTTGTCTCTTCAGCTTCTCAAATACTTAATCTTTTTCTAAGGCATTGAAATATTAAAATGTATTTTGACGGAAGTACAACCTTAAAGTACAGTATGCTTAAACTCGCTCTAAATTAATTCAGAAAAGTCTCTCAGTCTTTTCTAATAATCTGTAAACTTGGTTAGAGCAGCTGCAGAAGAGCGAATCCTCCTGATGGAAGACGAGCCCACAGGTTGTTACCCAGTACCGATAAAAAAGACACGGAGATGATTAAATTGACGGAAACGCATTTCTAAAGTGATGCTGGCCGATCTAATCTGAGCAGCTTGTGCCATTTTTTCAATTTCCTTTGTAATAATTGTTTTTATGCATTTATTGTTAATCTTAAATGTTTGTAAGTGGTTATACTTGAGTTCTCACCAGTCTCTTCAGTATGCTTGCACTGCCACCTATAGGGTACGGTCCTTTTTCCCCCCTGTACAGTTACATGCACATGCAAAAGTTGTGCTATGTGACATTTATTCTGTTTCAGTTATGAACTACAGAATAATATACATCTAAAGAGTGTAAGGAGCTTAAGAAAACAGCATTTTCCTGACAGATACAGGTACTAGAAGCTAGATTTTCCAAAGCAATTGGATAGATACTCAACTTCATACCTTACGAAATCACTATCAAGGCAGCTTGCTTCATTAGCCCAAATGCTGATGCACAGGGGAATATTATGTTGGTCAACTGTGTGAGTAGAAGTACATGATGAGAATATTCCCTTATGTCCACAAAATAGTTTCTAGGTGCTGTTAAACATTGTACTTAATTCTGAAAGGCTTGATTACTCCCAGGTTAACATTTTTTCCACCATTACCAGCCTTGTGACCACCAGTGAAAGGTGGTCAGCCATAGGGCTTCCTGGGACCAAAAACATAAATATGTATATGTGTATTGAAAATTATTTGTTTGTTTTCCTGGCTTTTACAATTTTTTTGATAGAATGTATTGTATGTTACATAAAGGCAAAGAAACAATATAAACATCAAAATCAAAATTGCAACACATAGTACTCTGGCTTTGATGCTATTTCTTTGGCTACTATTGCTGAATGCTTTACCTTTTGATATGTCATGGTCCACTATCACATACATCTCTGGCAGGATTACTCCTGGGGAAAATGGAAGAACCAGGAAATGGAAACCTTAAATAATTTGTTTGCCTGGGTTTAATTCTTTAAGTGTAGACCTAAAGATGAAGATTGTTATGTTAACCTAAAATAGTAGGCAAGCTTTTACATTTTCTGATCTTGCTACAACATTTATTGAACAAATTTAATGTCTTGCAGTGTCCTTTAAAAATACTGGGGTTTTAAGAGTGTTCTCATCTGAACATGTAGGAAAGTATCTTTAAAATTAGTATAAGCCTTTTTCCTATAAAGTGATGCAATTTCTTTCAAAACAATGAAGTCTGGAGAAGGATTGATGGGTGATGAATACTGTAAGGATTATGAATGAATTGAAACCTTTTTAATAATCTGCATAAAGTTTCTGGGAAGAAGCATCTGAATGTATTTATCTTCTCATCTATGAAATTATTATTTTTTGATTGCTTTCAATTTCTCATCCAGTTCATCTCATATTAAAAAATAATAAAAGACAGAAAAAAGTTCCTGTTCATTTTGATTACAATCTCATACTATTAAAGCACAATATTTTGTGACAAAGGAAAAGAACTAGGGCTTCTAATAACATACAAATTTCAAATCTGTACACGTTTGTCATCCATGAACTATTGATACCTGTGTGTCCTCTCATAAAGATGAACTTTATAACTCTCAGGTGCAATGCTGTACACCATATAGCAAGCTAGTGTGTGAATACACAATTCTTACAGGTTAAAAAAGCTTCTCATGATAAGAGCTTGGTGCTAGTATATCATGATTGTAAGATGCTCTATGATTAGGAATTTTGAGGATTTTTATTGGCATGAGAACTGTAAGTCTCAGTAAAAGATGCTTATTTGAAGATGTATAAAGTTGCTCAAAGTGAAGTAGTATAATGCTGTCCCATCTTAAAAAAAAAAATCTCAACAGTCCCTAGGCCAGACAACCTGGGAGTTTTTGCAACCTGAAGACTGGAAAGAGAGAGTCAGGTATTGTTCTGAGTTTCTGTTCTTACCCTGTTCAATTTATTTTCCTGTGTTTCTTTCTTTGAGGTTAGCCTATTTCATTAGTTGGTCTTCCTCCATCTCTTGCATTCCTTTTCTGCTTATGTGTTGTTTAAGGTGATTTAAATTATTCAGCAGAAGCTGTTCTCCCTATTATTTGTTTTGGTTTGAGTTCAGTCTAGAGTTACTTATGCTAACCTTTGCTCACACCATCTGGAGGCTAGTTGGTCTACAACTTAATGGTTATATTTTAGCAAGCTCAATTATTTGAATTTTTGTCTCTTATCACTTTCACTTTCCTGAGCTTTACTTTAGAAATTAATCTTCTTTTCTTGTGAAAACTGAGGCTTATTTTTTTCACATTTTGCAATTTCATCCACTTCATGATTGTAAGACATCGTGGAATGGAAAAGAAATCAATTGTCATCGTGCTGGTAAACCAGATAAGCACATTCTCATGCACATAAAGAAAAAGTAAGCAAAGAAGATGAAAATAAATTACAATTTACCTATGACTTTGTTGCTGAGAGCATCTCTTTGCAATACTTTCCTTTTATAGTCAATAAAATGTAGGATTTTGCGGTTTGGATTTATTTTGTTAAAAGTTCAAATTATTGTTCAATTTAAAAAGGCTAATAAATACTACCTTCATATGTTCCAAGGTTTGAAACCCCTTTCACTCAACATGGCCAGTGAACCCACTTGACATAAGAAAATATTATTCATTACATTTCTCAAGCATAAAACTTGGTTTGTGTTTCTTCTGATCTGAAATATAGGAACTCGTTCTTACAAAGTAAGCATTGAGATTTTTGTCTCTGCTAGAAAAAAATTGCAGGAATAACCCAACTGTTAATATGTTGTTACATAATACTATTCTTGTATTGACTAGCCCTTAACACTGTTGTCATGTGTGTAGCAACTGAGTCCAAGTATTGAACATTTATGCATAATTGCTTGTTTCCTTTACCTTTCCCATTTTATCCTCCTTAATGTTAACTTATGTTTTTTTTTTTTCTGCTATTTCTACAAAATCCTCCCAGCATTATCACTTTCAAGAAGCTTTACTGGTATCAAAATTATTGCTAAATGCTTTGAGAGTGGAACTGCCTCAAAAGAATTTTGTGTATTAATTATATATTCCCTTGTATGTATATTGCACAAAGAACGTAATATTAGAAAGAATTTAATGTTTGATTTCAATGCACTGAAAACACAGCAAGAAATGAATGCAGGTTTTCATCGGTTTTCTACTTTGCATCCTTTGCATTGTTTGTTGGTTCAATCCTGCTGTTTTAAAGAAATCTAGGTGGATCCAAAATCATAGCTATTTGTAATTCAGTCTGACTTGCAGTGCATTTTTCAATTTGCCAGTTGTCAGCTGATTTCTGCAATCCAGCTGAGAAATTCTCTCGATGGCAATATAATTGTGCCCATACATTTTTTCCTACATAAAAGCTATTAATGAAAACCAGTGATGCAACAGAGCACCTAAGCATGTTACAGATCTCGAAATCACAATACACGTATATAGTAAAGCATACATTTCTGCCAACACACATGCATTTTTCAGTGCAAAGAAGGACTTGCTTTCTGAAAAATGTCCTTTCTCCATGTCGTACTGAGGTTTCTCCATTGCTCAGCCAGCACAGTTTGCGAGCTTGTGGCTCTCTGGCCCCCTGGGCCCCCGCTGGTTCTGTCCCAGGCGGTACTTGGTGGTGCACAAACGTGCACGCTGTGGTGACAATTTGTAGGCCAACACCCCCGAGCAGAAGGGAGGGAAGGTGACGCACAGCTGCACTCCCTGGGCCTGCACGGCCCACCTGGTCCACTGCAGGCTTCAAACCGTGGCATAACAATCAAGCTGAATGCTTAAGTAAATTAGATTACTTACTTAATTTGACAAGGTATTTATATGCTCAAGTTGTGATAGGATTAACTGTCAATATGCTGTTCATACAGAAAATGTCAGGTCCCTCAGAGTATTTATGGGCCTCAGTGGCCCAGAGCGGCCTCCCCGGTGGGCCCCTCCCAGCCCCATGGTCCTGGGGCCCATGTCAGCCCCCCTGGGGTCCTCAGTCCTGCCCCCATGACACCATAGGTGTCGGTCTCCAGATCTGCCACCGCCAGGCCCTGCCTAGCCGCGGACAACTTGCAGGCTGACCTCCTGGGTCCAGCCCTGTCCCCACAGCCCTGCCCAGCTCTCCCAGGGCTGTCCCCTCCCCAGGCCTGATCCTGCCGGTCACCCGCCAGCTGACAGCCCAGCAGGGCTCAGCCCCCACCCCAGGGAGCAGCCGCCCTCGCTGCGCTGCCAGCAGGGCTGTAGGTGCATGGGGAGGGGAAACCAGCATCATCTATTATTACATTGAAAGGGCTTCTTTTAGTTTAGTTTTTTGTGCTCTTTTTTAAACATTTTTATCTCATGATACTATTTTATTCAAAAGTATTTCTTTTTTGGACTGTTATATTCTGTCTGGCTTAGAGCCAAATCTCACAGAGGCCACAAGTGTTGGAGACCCGCCATGTTATGGTGCTAACACCAATGTCTTGAGGAACAGGATTAATCGTGCAGGCAATTAGCTGATTAAAAAGGTGCAATTTCCTTGGACTGTCAGTGTACCTTATTTTTCTCAGAATATCTGATTTAAGGTCTTCTGATGCTACAAGATTTAGGAACCAGCCATGGAAATAATTTGGACTATAGAGAACTTATTTAGTATTGTGTAAGCGCAGCTGGCACCCAGGCTGTACCTTTGGTACACCACTGCCATGTCGTTTAAGATAAGAAAAATGTAGTTGTAGGAAAGGGACTCTTTCCAAATATGTTTTGTCTGGTGTAGTTTATATTCTAGCAGTGTAATAGAGAAGCTGAAAAACCTTCCAATGTTCGGTCAAATGTAATAACTGCTCCTCTCGCTAACCTTTTGAATTAAGGTAGTACAAATACTGAAGAAGTTATTAAAAATGACTGGGTATGAATGTTAATTAAATATTAATTCATTTCATGAAGGTTTGTTATAATCATTGAAACCTTGTTTTAATGTAACCAATACTGCTGCTGGAATGAAAACAAAATTAAATGAGTTACAGAACACATCAGCTTGGCAGGACATTTCAAAATGGGACAGAACTGGAAAGGTTCTTCATAAAAGTTCTCTTCAAAACATTGGCTGTTATTGCAAAATCTATACCATGGATGTAAGACCTGCCATTTCAAACAAAACAAATGTACTTATAGTCAAATATTCCCTTTATAAAAACGACAAACGTGTTTTTTTAAAAAAAAGCTAAATCACCATAGTTTTTTTTAAATTTCAGAGCTATTTAAATAATATATTTTTTCTTGCATCAAGATAAGATCACATTGTATCTTTATTGATTCACATAATTCTTTTTTTCTTTTACTATCACCAGGGGACAAGTGTAGATGCTATTTCACTCATACATCCTAGTTCATATTTAAAACATTATTTCTGTCCTAGCCGGATCATGTAGCAGTGAGGCAAGTAACAATTGTAACTTGAATTGAATTAGGGTAAATACATTAACATTCTCAGAGCTCATTCTAAGAAAAGAGGAGAAAAATAATCCTAGTAATAAAAATCTTTATATTTTATGGGTATATTGTAGCAGTATAGGATGCTACTTCCACTTAACAGATTGTATTAAATGTATAGCGACATGTTATTACTATTATTACCATCATCATCATTGTTATATTATCTGCTAATAGACTGAAAGTGCCAGGTACAGCATCTCTTGTTCTCAGCCTCTGTCATTTTTAATTTATGCTGATTGATTTATTTACTGTCATTAAAAAGTATTGCACATTGGAGTTGATTGTAATTAAGATGCATGCATTCTTAATGTAGCTGCTTAACTATGACTGTTTCAAAAATCAATATGACCTCTTAAATAAAGAATATGGGCTATTTGTTATTCACTGTAGAAATGTGTGTTGCTGCAAGTGTGCATGTGTTCAGCTAAGATAGGCTTCTAAAAGTATTAGATATGCAGCTAGAATTTAATCAGAAATCTTCTGCTTGTAGACAATTGTCCTTCTACCAATTGAGAATCTGTTGTTTTGCCATTACAAAAGTTTACTTGCATTTTGAGCTAACAATTACCCAAATACAGCAATATCAGGAGTGGGATATGATTGCAGTGGACCATGTGTTCAATAGAAAATTCTTTCTTCGTAAAATTATCTTACCTACGGGTATCATTGCTGAATGTCTTTCAGACAGATTTGTTATTGTTCATAGGCAACTCCTGTGAGACTGCAAAGACAAATATGGACCTAACTGTAAGTATTTTTTCACATTTCATCTTTAAAGTTAGAGTCACTTGCAGAAGTATTCATGGAAACCTTTAGTAACAATGAAATAAATGTCAGTATAGCAATATACTTAAACAAAACTGAGTCTTTCTATCATTGCAGTCTTTCTTTACCAAGTAACTTAGTGATTTTTTTATGGTCTTTATTAAAGATAATAAACAAAACAACGAATAGTAAGTCTACAAGTCTTTGTTTTTCCTAAAACATGAGGGTTCGAGACCAACATTTTCTTAAGGAAAAAGACCACTAGATCATTAGAGATGATCTACTCAAATTTAGAACTATGGTGTTTTGTTTTGTTTTTTTTTTTTTAAAAAAGGATATATTATATCTATCTATCTATCTCTATATAGTTATACTAAGTTATACTCACTATACTAGTTATATATACGTATATATACACTAGTTATATATATAATAAATACAATTTTATATATTATATACCAGTTATACTAAAAGGATATATACATATATTTTTAGAGGAATGTTTGCTTAAAATTGGGTCTGAATACTTAGGTCACTTAGAGATGAAACGATCAAAGCACAGGAAAAAATGCAGTTTGTACTCCAAGAGAACAGTAACATACTAGACATCAGAATATGACAGGTGGATTTAGAATGTTTTTGTCAAAGAAAAGGAAGTTCTTCACTTCCCTTTTCCATGGTCTTCTGTTTTCTCCAAAAATGTGTTACTTCCCTATACAGCGCTATAGAATAATGACTGTTACCACCATAAAAAAGACTTCTTTCTTTTTCTTTCTGGATGAAGTAAAATGTCACAATCACTCAGTTTTGTTAAAAATTGTTCAAAACTTAATCTGGGAAGTTTATCATGCTATATGATACTGGACTGGAAAAGACAAAGTAGTTGTCATTTCTGGTCAGATGTATGTGCATCAGTAGTGAAGTTCAAAAAGTTGTGTTCATCGGTCAGTCAGTAAGAATACTGCCATTGTAGAAAAACTGTTTAAACGTGATCATATGAGTAAATTGTGGAAACTGATGGTTTTGCTCCCTTACAAAGTTAGGAATACTGCAGTCTCTCCCCTGACACATTCAGCAAAGTGTAGAGAATTTAAATATGAGGTTTAATACTTTACTTTTAATAAGAGTTTTATTATTTGCATATGGATTGCACTAAAGAAAGAAGTTCAGCTGACCATTTCACCTATTTCATTTAATTTGTATGTTTGTGTACATAGATGCATTTTGGTTTTCCATTTAACTGGATTTTAATACATACATAATAAAAGGTATTGATTACAATGAGAGAGAAAATGGCTTTGCAAATAAAGGATTCTCGATTCTCTTATCCCAAGAGATATACACCCATCTGTTACTACACAAATAAAGGAAACAATTACAGAGTTAATGCTCTGAAAAACTTGTTAATTTGTTGTACCATGAAAAGTGGTTGTAAAAATAGAAGAAAGAATTGTCTGCATGTGATAATGTGATACTGATGATAAACAATGATAAATGATAAGGACTTTGTGTAATTTACATTATAAATATATAGATTAGCAAAACATGTCCCTTAAATTTGTACATGTATCACATGTTTCCACACGTGGTAAATATGCTTTCTATTAACAACTATGCAATTAATACGTCTATACAGACTGCTAAGGTAATATGTTATAAGAGTTTTCCTCTAGTGAAAAATTCTGAGGTTACTTTAAGCAGTTAGTCTAAATTTGCTGGATCATAATTTCACACATTTTCAGTGTAGTTTCAGTATTTTCCTGGGGGTTTTACATGGATTTCAGTTAGCCCTTATGTCATGCAGAAAAGCAGTAAACCTAGTTGGTGTCTTTAATCCATTGTACCTTGATATTCATTCTCTTTGGCTCCTTAAGAGCTAGTATGCATGATAGAATTTCTCCATAGGTCATGGTTTTCCCACCTAAGTAGAAGAAGCTCTTCCTCTGGTTGTGTAGAGAATTAAAATGTCGTATGTCAAGTTGAGTCTTTCCTGAAAGCTTTGCCTTCCCTGCCTTACAGCGCCTGTTGAGTTCCACGCTAGTCAAAATTACAAGACCAGCTTATAGTAATTAGAGATATGTCGGGAGCACTACTTCAGGTACAATTAAAACATCTAAGTCCTTCCAAACTGTAGGATATTATTACATATTCAACTCTTTATCCATTCCCTTGAGAGAAATAATACTGGAATAGCCATGACTGGCTCACCTAGTCAGTAGGACCAAATGAATTTGAGATTGCTCAGCCTGCAGACAATAACACACCCTAAAGCTGTTTACAATCACCATTTCTCCACAAGGATCCAGGGACTGTAGTGGTAAAGAGGGAGTATGTAGTCAAAGCTAAAAGCAGAAGTGATTTTTCTAATTCAGCAGAGCTGTTGATATGCTTAAAAATTAAATGAGTATTTGAATGCTCACCTTAGCAGGAGCCATTCGCCGGTGTAGCTGCAGAGCTGTGCCACGGTACAGAATAAGCATCGTCATTTGCGTGGCCATTTCTGTGGAGCCCTCACCCTTGGTGACTGTCATCCTTTCTAAAGTTGTATTGCGGGTAGTTCTGAGAGACAGAAAACCTCTTCAGAGAAAAATTGCATATCAGATGATAAACACTGTGTATTACTTTTTATTTTTAGTTCCTTTTTAGTCAGTTATGTAAATGATGAAGAGCTTAACTCTCCTGAATTATCAGCTTTCAGTGTGCTGAACAGAGTTATAGTTTGCCCTCATTTTAAATCATTATTAATGTGTTTATGACATTGAAAATGGGTTACTTCACTAAATGCATCATTACAATTCAGTGTAACATTCTTCTGTTTTGAGAGTTATACAAAGAAAAAAAAAACGACAGAAAGGTTATAAACAGGCACTATTACTGGCAGCCTATTTTACAAATGAACAAGTTACAGTTTTGGAAGAGTAGAATTTGTGCCAGAAAAACAGATTTTGATAACTGAGCCTGTCAGGAACACCCTGAAGGTCAGCATATCTGTGGATGAGACCTGCTGTAGAGCAAACAATTTACTGGATGATTCAGCAACATTTCTCAAGGAGTGTATCATTCATCATTGTTATAACAACTGAGAGGCAAAAATATGATTAATTTCTTTCTAGTATTTTGAAGATTTGGGAAGCGTACATCAATTTCTCTGTTGACTCATTTCTGAAATAGATCTAAAGCCAAAACCCCAAGCATTTAATAGGAGTGTAATTTTTAAATTGACTGCCAATTTGGTGTGCATTTCTTGTTTGTTGTTTCATAATGCAGTGTGAATGCTCTGTATTTCTAACATTCCTCACGTGGCCATTGATTATATAGAAACTGAATACATTGTAGCATGTAAACTGTGTAAAAGTAGTGCATATCTGTTAGCAAGTGTAGGGTTTGCAAAGCACAGCTCAGTTTGCCCCATCTTACTGTCAACGAGTTTTTGACAGTGCCATACGTACATAAACGTGGTGTTGGTAGGTCTATGGAAGACAGACTGTGCTAGGGCCGGGAGAAGCACACTAGTGATAAACCCAAATGTCTTTATGAATAAAACAACCATTTCAATGCTCTCTGCTTTTCTTGGGCATGTTGATGTTCACATGTCTTCTGATTCTCTAACAGTTGTGTGGCAGTATTTTGCTTTTCAGAAGAAATTCCCCCTTTATTAACAATGCTGAGGTTTTCCTCTACATTTTTTGTGTCCCTTTCACACAGCCCTCAGGCAAGGTGGCTCTCCAGTATTACTATGAATAATACTCCAGTATTAGTATGAATAACTAATGCATATGTGGAGTATGCATTAAACTCTTTCTTTTGAACTCCCCCTACCTTTAATGTTTGGTCTCTGTGCAACTTGTATTACTGATACCCAGATACTGTGTTCCCCACAATCAGCTTTTGTTCGTAGTGGCATACGTGATTAAGGGAGGCAAAGATAACTTGTCTGTTAAGGGTCGTACTGAACAAAAGGTGTTTACACACAATGGATTGTGATTTTTTTTTTTTTTTTCTGTACTGCAATGGACTGGATGTTCACATGCTGCTGCTGTGTGCAGGGAGCAAGGAATCATACATGGGATGAGGAGCTGCTGGGTGGCATGGGTGACCGCAAGCTGACAGCATGGGTCCAGGTTGCTTTATACACACCTAGACATACAGCTGGCTCCCAGCATGAAAAATAGAAAGAAACACCCTCAAAATGATTTACAGACTTGTGAGATTTGCAGCAATAGAGATGACCATCATAATTTATGACCTGCTAAACAAGTCTAAAAGGATGAAGTGTGCAAAAGTGAGATTTGATTACAAGACCCCTTTACGCTGCCATTACCAGCAGAATTGAGCTTCCCTACTTATAAAGTCCATTGTTCTATTTTGAAATCAAATTAAACTCAGCTTTAGGATTTAGAAACCTGGTTTTTGGTTTTGCTGTGTTCATAGAATGGAGAGAAAGTGTTAGCAGGGTCAGCTGAAATGTTGGCCAATTCATGTGCAGTCTCAAGATAAATGTAGGTAATCATACAACTATGGTTTTTATGGTTTTAATAATGTGTATTATATGAAAATGTATGTTTTCTGATCTTAGATTAAAAAACCTGCTTGGATTAACAAACTGTAGCAACAAAAAGGTTTTTATCTGGAGGAAGACAAATCTAATTTCCACTTGGGTCTGTTCACAGAATGGATACGCTTAGTCTTTGTGATAAAATTATAGGCTATGTCCAGACAGTATCTGTAAACAAAGTTCTAATGGTATTCTTTGTTAGGTCTGTGTTCACTGCTTCAGTAAGGTCAGTTTCTAGAACAGTACTGGTTTTAATTTCTTCCTTTCCTTACCTGCACTGTGTAACTTTGTAGTCTTCTTCAGAATCTGGGCATGGGAAGTTTTTTATTTCATTTCTAAGAATTTGTTGCAATTTTTGTTAGTACCCCATAAAGTAGTTTTCATTATTTTTACATACCAAAACCCAACTTTAAACATCAGTTATTCAATTTATAAGGAAAAGATAAATCAAAAATCTAGGAACTTGATCAAAAAGTAATTTTGTAATTAGGCTGCAGGGGAGATTAAAACTGAGATTTGCATTAGAGCTGACAATTTGGCAACCAGATTTGATATAACAGAAAACATGACCTGAATCCATCACAGAGAATTAAGAAACTATAAATGATTCACTTATGTCCTTCATGTTTCCAATCTAATGGCTAAACAAAATTGTATTATTAGCAGACATGTCTTTATGACTCTAAATTTATTAGGGGAAGCATAAATTATTTGTAGCTACTATATGTACTATTTGTTTAATAAAAGTCTTCCAAAAGAGAAATAAAAATTAATTTTTTTCAGAATAATATGAGCGAATGTGATCTTATTTTTGAAACATTTATTTTGGTTATTTGGCTTATTTTGATACTTACCTGTAGCACTTTCAATCATCTTTTTAATCACGGTTCATTTTCTCCATTTTCTGACTTCAAGTAAAAATCTGTGTGCTAATTCAACATGTTTTCTGGTCACAATAGACTGAAGAAGTATTTTCAAGATAGCCATAGCTATTTAATTTCAAAACACTCTAGGGCCTGAGCCATTCTTGTGTCTTTATGGACCAAGCAGTCTCCCAAAAAACCAAAAAAGCAGAAACTAAAATGCACAGTTAAGGATGTGCATAAATCTAAATCACTTCTATTTGACTGTTTGTTTCTTAAATCAAAATTAAAACAATTAGGAAGAAAGTTATGTCTAAATAAAAAAAAGCTTTCATTTTATATAGAATGTATTTCAAAGTGGTGTTCAGCGTTTCACATCTAATATCTTCTTATAAAGCACTTATGAAAATGTATAAACTCTTTTAAGTACCACTGGGTTGTAGGACAGCTGTTTAAGAACTTAAAATCTATTAAAAATTCAAATCTTTCCCATGTGAATAATAAACCACATGACAATTACAGAAATGCATCAACGTAGGCAATAAGCAATGACTCTTTGCCTCATTATTTACCTTTCGTGTTGTACAAAATCAGTTACAGCTCATATAATGTAGTTTAATTTCATTAAAACTGAGTATAAAAAACTTTGTATTACCATATCTATTCTATTAAATATTTTACCCTGAAGGTTTACAAATCTCTCTAACTAGTGGTTGGTGTCTGCTACTTCATGCATTGTGGTTTTTTGAAAGGAAAAAAAAAACAACTACTTGTTTCAACCTTTTTGTAATTAATTTGGACATGTGGTGATTGCATGATAAAAAATACCTCATTCAGTAGTATTTTTTTTTTTTACAGTCTAAATGAATGGATTAATACTGAACCATTTTTATTAATGTAACAATTAATGTTGGAAAAATGGCTATGAGTAATTTGTGTCTGTACTTTTAAAATCTCTGACTACAGCCCAAGTTTCTAATTTTCTATTAATTTCATGGTATACTTGCAAAGATTAAGGAGATTTTAGGAAAGAACAGGTAATATAAATAAAGATATTTTCATAGGAAAAAGCCAAACCAAAACAAAAAACAATCGAAAGCAAAAAGGATAGCATTCAAATTTATTAACCTCTACGTAGCACACTGGCTGTACTACTGGCTGGAAATGAAATGTGCCTGTATTCTCCCTATAGGTAGGGATAATGATAAATATCAAAGGAAAATGTTTATCACCCTGAAACGGAGGGTTGTTTTCCTGGTTAACTAAAAGGTGTCATTAATTGTAGCACACCAGGTATGTGTACTGCCACCAGATATAAGAAAGGAGAAGTTTCCAGCCCAAAGCATTGAACAACTAGAAGGGATTGTGTAGCTCTGTTGGCTCAGCTGTGTAAATCAAAGATAGTTCTTTATTTTATTCTTAATAAATCTAAATTTTTATTGACTCCAAGGGGGGTGGGGAGGTAGGGGTGGGAATTTTCCACCAATGGGTAGGTACTAAGCAGTCAAAAATTCTCTGAAAAATACCTTTTGAAGAGATACTTATTGAGAACTGACAACCTGATCTGTTGTTCAGGCATAACATTTCAGGCACAGGAATTTTTAGCACAGGCTTTTCTAATTAAGACACACATGCTTTTTGTTTGCTTTTCAGGCTCTGAGTCTTCAGATCCTGGTGGAAAGACCACCTTGTTATGGTGCTATGGTCCGTGTGATGGTAAGAGCAGAGCTCTCAGGCAGAGGAAGAGCATGAAAATGTTCTGGTTAACACTAATAGCAAAAATAATCCAGCACTTTTAAATATTTTCAACTTTTAGTAACAGGACTCCCCTGTACTGAAATCAAATGTATGCTATGAAGCCATCCCTGGATGAAGGTATTACACCTACACAAATTATTTATGTAATCTGTGAGCCTTGAGTCAAATATAAATATCATAGTATCACATCTCTTTATAAGACTTGAGATATTTATTAGAAATGATTCCTTGCTTAACAATTTTATTGCTTCTTAAAGGATGTTTGTTATTGATTCAGTGCATAAACCTGTTTTCCATATTGCAAAAAATATAGTGTACTTGGAACTAAAGCCTGTAGAATGACTTTTAATACATTTATGTTTTTGGTTTGTCTGAAAAATCATTATTAATATGCTTTTCAGAATCTTGTAAATATTTAGGACGACAGAAAAAAAACATAAGCCAAGCTATTTGAAAATACAAATACCAAACAAAAATATAAACCCAAGATTTTTAAGAAAAATGCAGAAAATCATGCTGTAGACATACCCAGCATTTAATATTTGCTACTTTATTTATCTTATTCTATTAGTCCTGTTTTGGCAAAATATTACAAATAATGTTTTATATTTTTGTAGAAATATAAAATGGTAGAGAAATACAAATATCTTAATTTTAAGTGGTTTAGCTTATTAAGCAATCTTTTTTTTCAGTCATATTAAGTAGCGAGAGGTTTTGATGTACCTTTTCCTATTAAAGGAGAAGCTTTCATAACTAATACTTTAAATTTTGCAACAGTTGCTGTTATCTTTTTTACATCATATTAATACAATTAAATAAAATGTCCATAGTAATGTTATAATTCTCCCAAGCACTCTCCCAGAGGGCACAACCAGCCCTCTTTTAATTTCAATACTTTTACCAAGATACATATTTCCATTTTATGCACAATTATATTTTGATTTTTGCTTGAAGTTTGTAGTGCTGCCTAGAGTTAAAGTTGGCTAGTGTTTTCTGCTCTATGTTTCTGTCAGATGTTTATAACTTTATCATATACTCAGTTCAGGTTGAAAATTTCTGTCCAAGCTGCTTCTATTTTGGTGGAAAGTATCTGATAAAACATTTAATTAATTCTAAAGAAGAGATTAGGTGAAATCCTGGGAAGGAGCCTGAAGTCTGCCAAAAGAAATTGCACTGTACAGGAATTATCTTTTTTTTGGTTTTGGAGTTTTTTTTTTCCTAACCCATGGGAAGTTAACTATATCTTAGGCCAAACTTAGCTTCTGGAAAGTCTCATCCTTAGCTAACCTGGTTATCATTTTTGACCTATGAATTCTGCAGGAACTCCAACAGATCAGTCAGACGGGGTGATGTGATGATGGCTAAGAAAACCTTGAAGGAAGATCCACTGTATTCTCAGGCTGCTTTGGAAAACACCGGAGAGAATAAAGCAAAACCTATGCAGGCAGTAAAGCAGTGGTGGGTACAGCATCTGCGGGCAGGACAGGTGTGGGGGCGCAGAGCTGGGGAGGGGGGCGCAGAAGCATGCAAAACACTGAATGGAGCCTGCGTGTGCCCTTCCAGCTACAGCTGCATCACTACACTTCAGCAAAAGGGATGGCCTTACAGTGAGGTGAGTTTTTATTTTCTATAAATAATTTTAACATTCATTTTATCAAGTATTTAAATTGAAGAGCTAAAGGAAGTCGCAAAAAATAGATATGCTGAAGTGTACACATCTTTACTTGGGTTTCTTTTTCAGTAACAACTTTTAGAAAGTAAAAAGAGAAGAAGGAAAGACTGCATCACCAAATAGATATTTAGTTCTTACAATAAAAATCAAGCTTGTAAAAGATCGAAATAAATTTAAAGAACTCATTGTTTTCATGCTTTCATGTGAATGTTGATATAGATTCTCCTTTCTCTCCCTCAAGATCTCCAAAGATTAGTCAATATAAATCTGAGATAAACAGCTATAAGTATGATGAATCTTAAATGGGAAAGCAACTAGGTGGCTGGGGAAGGTTTTTTGTGTCTAGGGAGAGAAAGGAATCTGTCTGTCAGGTTGCTAATACACCCTTGTGGTGGCCAGTCTGTACCGTGACATTTCTGGGAGCATTTCACTGCAGAACTAGTCTTTCAGTTCCTACATTTGGCCTGTTACCTCCCAGTACTGGCCATTCCTATTTATGTGTAGGATATTTAGGCCATCTCATTTTCAGTCACAATTTATCTCTAAACTGAAACCTGAAAAGCTAATGGTGCATACAACTGAATGGCATGTTAATGATGAAATGAATTTAACTGGCAATTAAGGCACTGACATTTGTGAGTAGCAACTAGTTTTCTAGAAGTATTTGGATACCATTTCCTGAAAGGGAAAAACTCCACAGTGTTTTCTCTCTAGTTCGCTTGCTAGGACAAATGTAAGTTTTACAGTTCTTACGTGGAATCTGTTTATGTTATCGCTGAAAGTCTTCTACCAAAAGTCAGCCTATATCCCCTGGACAGGAAGGCTATTGATTATTACTTCTGGTTTGTGAAATAACTGGCCAGTTTCTTTCTTTTACAACTTTCTTTTTGTTGTTTATCCTACCTGATCTATTCAGCGTTGAAGAGACATTACTAAGATCTATTGTTGGATTTGTGTTCTATTATAAACTGCAAGAAGATACAGTATAAATTCCCAAAAGACTCCTAGTAGAGTTTTTCCCTAGTAATTTTTTTATAAATATCATTCTCAGGATATTTTCAAGCAACTGTCAAGGGAGGAAGGAATTGAAAGCGAAATATGTTGATAACAAGTTTTTAAGTTGTACTGTCTCTTAAGATACCTTAATATATCGCCCATATTGCTAAGCATATGAATGTACAGAGATCTCTTGCGTTTCTCTGCTGCTATGTCTTACCATAGTATCAAAACTTCAGTACATTTGTAAGTCCCTTTCTCACTTTACTGAGCACACATACTGGTTTTATGAATTTATTTATCAGTTTATTGTTAGCCTAGCTCCCTTTTATAAAGGAACTGTCAGCTCTATCACAAGAAATGCTTCTTCAAATCAGCTTTATTTTTCAATCTGCCAGTGGTTTAGAATGCCAAGTAAGAACTTTTGTTTTTTTGTCTTTTCCCCCTTCTCCTGACAAAACTTAAAACATGAAGGCCCTTTTGCCCATCATATATTTTATTTATCTAGGTGGCTGTATAGTATGCATCCTGTGACAAATGCACCTGTCATCTATTCAAATGATAGCAGCCCTGAGGCTAGTGGTACTTTGCAGTTTGACAAGGTGTGCATAAAAGTGTCTCTTCCATCACCACAAAGTCCATGTATATTATTCTTTTTCAGTGCGGAATATTTATTTGAATGCTATTTCCAAAAAGCTACTGAAATACAGTGGTATTTTCAGAATTTGACAACAGAGAGTTTGCTTTTTACTGGGGGTAAAAATAATATTTTTTCTTCATCCATAAAACATGGGAAACTGAGGAACAGAAATGTTAAGTCATCTGCCCTCAAAGTCAAGTGATATCAGACTAGAATGCTATTCTGCTCATGTTTTTCACCCTCTAGTGACCTGACCAGACTAGCTGCAGAAGAATTATATCCTTGAGATCAAAGGTTAGCAATTTTAGTTCTTAAAGTAAAAGTCTGTTGAAGGGATTTTGCTTTTGGCTTTTACCTTGGAAAGAAATCTTGGCTTCCTTTAAATCATAATGTGATACTAATTCTTTTTTATTCACAATACTTACTAGTTTATTTTTAAAAGTATATTTTAGAGTATGTACTTATCTAAGCAGGAAGAGGAT
Source organism: Microhierax caerulescens (assembly GCA_035590215.1). NCBI lineage: Eukaryota > Metazoa > Chordata > Aves > Falconiformes > Falconidae > Microhierax > Microhierax caerulescens. Next base: position 20,491,602 of record JAVJGJ010000034.1, read on the forward strand.
ATTTTAAAGGTAGAGAAGGAATTGAAGGAATTGAAGGGCTTTGACTCTCATATATCTTTGATAATATTGCTTTTTATACTTTATGCATTCATCTTTTATTCTTTGGTTCAACGTGACTTGTAATGACGCAATTACCTAGCAGTGTAAGGTGCAATACTTGAAAATATAGGGTTACAAAAATGGCTCCGTTTAATGATTAGATTAAAGCTGATTTTAAAAAAATATCTGTGTTTTAATATCCTGTAAGAGCAATTAAAATCTGTATTAACATTAGCCCTGGCAGACAGAGTTTCAGAATTATTTCTCGTCCACATTAATGAGCCTTTATTATAGAAACCCTGAGGTATTTTATATCTCACATGGAAGAATATAATTAGACACAAATTGATAGGCCTGTGCCTGGTACAAAATTAGAATTTATAACAGATGATTCTGAACCTGTTGTCTGCCTGGTTTTTACCCCTAGCAAATGCATCTGCAAGCACTGTAACTAATCCCCTAAAATAATCTGTAACCAATCTGCACGACGTTTCCCATTTCCTGATATACAAATCATTACAGAGTCATCCAGGTGCCATTCTTTTACAGCTTTACTAAACACTATTGAACACCTAATGACCTTGACAAAATTAGCTGCATTGGAGTTGTGAGTGCTAATCTACTTCATCTTAGTGATGATGCTGTGTAGCAAAGCAAGATTTTGAGTAATGAAGAACCATAAAACCCATTTGGTTGAGTATATTTTCCTAGCCCCCTTTTGTTTGGTTCCTATTACTGTACATATTCTTTTTTAATTGTGTAGAATTTGTCACACATCAGTTAAATCATTTTGTGCTTATTATGGTGCAGTATTCAATTCAATTTCCTTCCTGAGAATAAAAATAGTATAAGATAAAAATGCATTGTCTTACATATGTCTGAGTTATAGGTAGAAGTAAAATTATGAATCTACTAAAATAAAGTTCTTGAAGTGTCTGGAAAATACAAATTGCCATTAGCTAAAAGGACTAATAGTACTCACACAAGTTTATTTTGGGAGCTGTATGGTATAACTAACAGGAAACACTGAATGCTGGTAGATAAAAATCTTAACCTCTTCCTGAAACAGTAGTTCGTGGGAAAAATTATTCATGCCTGCCTTGAAAATATAACCCAAGACTGATAAATCTTCATACCTCATTAGTTTCTGTGATACTCTGAAAACAGTGTAATGAGTATGGATAAAATGCTTAGGTGAAAAAATGGCTTTCATCTCTTTGTTCATTCTCCTTCTAAACTGTCAAATTGGGATGCAGATTCGAAGATCCTGTTAAATATTTGAATGCTTTCCCTACTCTAGAAAGCAATTTGAGTGCTTGGATCTGAACGTCAAATTCTTAGGCTTACAAGGTATAGGAACAGGAATTCAAGAGAAATCACTTTCCCAAAACTCTTCCTCCAGAAACACAGTTTTCCCATAAAATTCTATTCAGTTGAAATCTCTCTAACATGGCTTTTGAGATCTCATTACTTGCTTATAGTCTACTTGATAGCACTGTTAGCAAAAAATGCTGTTCTGAACCTCCTATAATGAATTAGACATCCTAGCAAAGGCTCCAGAAGGGGAAAGCAAATGCAACCGCAGGCAGCATGGACTTTGGAGTACAGTTCTCCACAGGCTTTGAGAAGGGCAAGAGAGATACAATACTGTATGTCTGCTACAAATGGTATTTCTAGACTGAAGTGTATTAAAAAAAATATTTGATAAGCTACCTTTTTTTTCAGTCGTGTACTCTATGTAGTATGTAGGCAAGCAGAGAAAGAAAGAGGCAGAGATATGGCACATCTGTCGCACAGATGGGCAAAGTAATGGTGATGTTTCTGCTACAGTACTGCTCCATGCTGGATGAACATAGTGCAGTATTTTTTGTTGACTGGTTAAATGTACTTTAAAGATAGCTCTAAGAAATGTTCATCCTTTTTGCCTAAAATACAAAAGTTTTTCCTCACCTTACAGTGTCATAGAATCACAATATCATAGAATTGTTGAGGTTGGAAATGACCTTCAAGGCCATGGAGTCCAACCATTAACCCAGCACTGCGAAGTCTGTCACTAAACCGTGTCCCTAAGTGCCACATCTACACATCTTTTAAATACCTCCAGGGACAGTGACTCAACCAGTTCTCTGGGGAGCCTGTTCCAGTGCTTGACTTTCCTTTTAAGACCATGTAAAAAGAGCGGAAGGTAATTCAGTGTGATATTTTCACATTATGCTTTAAGTGGGAAATACTCAGAACAGGAGTGCTTATTTGAATTTCAGTTTCCCTGAAGCCTCCTCTGTTTTTTTTTTCTTCTTTTCTCTTGAGATGAAAGCATACAATAGACTCAAACTTGAGTTCCTGCTAGAAGAAAAGTAGCATCTTAATGGTATCATGTGCTCCTTCAGCAAGTCATGGGTGAAATATTAAGTTTAAAAACAAAAGTGTGCATTTGTAGACTAACGTTATATATGTATTTCACAGGAATAATAAAAATCCTATAAACCTTTCTCAGACATTTTTTTTTCTTCTGTTTGTTCTGGATAAAGCAGAACTCATACTCCACAATAATAACAGAAGATAAGGTTGTCAAACAACTAGCGTGACATTTCAGTTCATGTTTAAATAATTAAATATACATTTTTCTGTTCTTTTTTACCAAAATTTATTTTTATCTTAATAATATGAAAAACACTCAGTAGATGAAATTGCAAGTTTTCAAACCTAGTTGTATATTTTTTAAAGTATTACAGAGAAATTTAGGTTTTTTTTTCACATATTTTCAATGTTCTTAATGTAGGGCAGCAGCAGGATAAAATCAGTCATTTGTCATTGAGCTTTAAATCTCAAATATAAAAAGCTTTTTTTTTCTCTCGCCCCAAAAATGAGGGGGATTTAGCATCCTGATGGAAATTCTGGGACCTAATCCCAGCTATAGTCTCTAGAATATTTCAGATGAAGAATTATACTTAAACCACATTCAGCAATCACAAATGTGTTCTTTATCACATTCAGTTTAAAAAACAAATATTGACAGTCAAGGTACCTCACACAAAGAGTTTTATTGATTAGTTTTCTTATTGTTATGTCTCACTGATATTTTGATAGCAAAAAATAAAATACATGCAACAGCCTTCATAAAGTTTCCATCCTGATTAGAGCTATATAAACAATTATGAAGTTAGATGGAACATTCAAGTATAAGCTGATTTTTGCAGACCTTTAATAATTACAGAGTAATGCCTATGATGTAAAAAGTGTAGTAGAAGAATTAACAGTGCTAAAAATTCATTTGTTTAGCCCAGCTGATGAAACCAAGTAAAATATTTATGAGAAATAAAGTAGATTTCCTGCTTCAGTATTTTCTCCCGTTTGCTGAAATAAGCTTCTATTCCCTTCAGATATAGTGACATTCCTGCCTAAACTGAAACTATTGATCTTTGATTTAAAGTTTATATAATGTCCAAATGTTTTAAGATTGACTGGAAAGTCAATATTAAGAACAAATTAAGTCAAATATGTAGCTTAAAATATCCTTATTTATTTTAATAAATTATTAAATATTAATAGCTAGGCTTAGCTTTTTTAAAATTTATCTGAAGATCTCTTTTGATTAGTTTTTTTTTAATGACTATTAAATTCGTATGTGTAAACAGAAACACAGATAGATCAAAAATAATGAAATTAGCACTATCTTCTACTTGTAAGACTAAATACAGCATGACCATACCTGACGTTGAATCCATACCATGAAAAAGAAAAAAATACTGTGAGAAAATTAAAAGGTCTCTTATATTTATTCATACAGTGCAATATGTTCCTTTTCTCTGGTTTGGATTCTACATCATTTAATTTGAATTCCTTTTCAAATAACACAAAAGATACAAAGCAGCACAAAATATAATGTAAATACATTTTTAATCACAAGAATTGTGAGTTCACTGGAAGGGCAAAATCATTGAGTACTTATTGAGACTATGAACCTCCTTGTTCAATACCAGCCCTGTTAGATAAGAAATATCTATGAAGATGAGAATAAATAATATGAGTAAAAGGGACTTGAGGAAAATTTTGGAACAACTGTATATACCCGTCATATGTGAAATGTGAGATAATGTTAATTTTTTATTCATTACAGAGAGCTGGTGTCTTACCAGCTAAGCTGGCAACATTGGGTGGAACTTGGTTTATACAGGAATTAGGATGTTTTTTCACAGTGTCAGAAAGATCAGGAATCTTTTCCTGTCCCATGTTTGGTTATAGTTGGCAATAATTTTGACTTTGATGAGGCAGTTCTGGAGGACAGGGTTGTTTTGAAGTAGGGGAGACAGGCAAATTTGATGAGCATAGGCCTTTCAGAGTGTTGCTTGCTATGTCCTCTCCAGTAGTAGGGTTTTTTAATTCACATTAATATTTTTGGTTTTCTTTGTGCTTCTGAATTGTCATATTCTATTTAATACTTGAATATTTACAAGTCCTAAATAATGAGTCTTAAACCCCCTGTCCTACAGTTTTGGAAGGTTTTTAGATAAACTTTCCATTGATAATGACTGTAATACTATAATGCACATATTCTGTAAAGTACGTATTGGCTTGGTACCACATGAGATTGCAAGACACTCAAATGATATAAAATTAACATGACACTGACACATCCTGAATGGATTGGAAAGAAGACAACTGACAAGTCTCAATATGAAAAGGAGTTGGTGAGCAGGTGTGCTTCATAGGTCTCAAGGGGACTGTCTCTTCTGTAACATGTTTCTGTTATAACTGAAATGTTAAAACTGGAAATGTCACTATTGAAATTTCATGGTGCACAGCTTGGGAAATGGTAAATAAAGAAAAAGCTTGATTGTGAATGCATTGATCTCAGTAATAATGGACAAAAGTAGCCTGTAAATTGTTTATATCCTAGATACAGGAAGCAGCTCTGTAAAGCCCATATTTGAGTATATCTTGTGCCCATCACATTTCTTATTCCTTCCTTTAAGCTATTTTATATGTCCCATGGTTAAGTTTCAGTTTTCCAATTTTTTTTCCATACCAGGTCTTTCCGTATGACTCTTACACACTGAGGTATGACCTTTCAGTATATCCTTTCAGCAAGAATCTCCATTTCTTCTCAGCTGGCACAAGAAAAATGTCAGCTTTCAGAAAAAGCGTTTTAGCTATGCAATGTCGCTAAGTTGCATAGCTGGATTGGAACAAAGATCCTACAAGACTGGCAGTTTCTTTTCCTTCCAGCTGTTCTGTGTTCCAAAAGGGACTTAAATGTTCCAGTGATCCAGCTATCTATCAAATATACATGTTAGTTGAAAAAGTCTTTTTAAATAAATGAATGTGTTTGTCAGTCCTGACACTCAGGGTAAACTCAGGACTAACGTACCTGGTAGTGCAGAAATATAAATAGTTCCAGGTAATGTAGAGAACTGAGAGATTGTATCAGCTGCTGCTGGTAGCCGAACAAGTGTGGTCAAAATTATTTAAGTGAGGGAATGTTTTGGCAGAAATTTTAGAGAAAAAAAGATACTCGAGAGCAGTTATTTGGGTATGAAACAATTCTAGACCCAGATAGGAGCATGGCCTTCTGTAGTTTTTTCACAAGATGTATTGATGCCACTAGACAAAATACAGAATTGTTGCAAGGAGGATGACTCAATAATTTCTTCTGTTAATATATTACCCTTCATGCGGTGCTGCTATACTTCTAGTCTTTTCATAAGAAGGGAAATTTAAAGGTAGACTTGTGTGAAGGAGTTTGAATTTGTACAGATAAAAGTTCATGATTATCAGTGGAAATAAGGCAGCCAAATCTCGTAACTCCATTTTGAATTTTGGAATGGAGAGAAATGGAGTTAGACTTTTGGGGGCAGAAGTAAATGTCTTGACCCTCTCCAATGCTTAATAATTCTAAGTAGGCAGTTATAATACAGTTTCAGCATTTACGCTTATTTATCAAAATAGGACACACATCCCCCAGAGAGCCGTATCTTTGTACAGTTAGATGGTATTTTACAGAGGAGTTCCGTATGCCAATCCAAGATACTTAACCCAAAGTAAGAGGAAAAGCAGTACTATAATTATATGAAGTCAGTTAAAAAATACCAAATTTCACAATAGTTCCAGAACAGCAAAAACAAGCATTGCCCCTAAAACAACAAGGCAGCTAATTGGAGGAGTTTTCTCAGTAATTTGTTTATCACTGTAGGAGTTCAAGTACCTGGACTCAGTTAGAGTTAATTCAGTCATGGCTGTGGGAAAAATGCCTATTTATTGCTGTCTCCCTATTGCTTTTGTGTGAAATGTGGGTTTTTTTCTCTCTTTCCACCTTATTAAAAGCCTTTCATCTCCTAAAATCAATGAAGTTATCAGCTGGGAATTGTTTGGCTTAACTCAGGGATTCTTTATAAGTTTTGCACACAGTCTTTTGTATGTTACCTTCTTAAAATTAATTTCATTTCTTTTGATCAGATAATCTTTTTGCCTGGGATAATTTTTTAACTGTTAGACAGATGGATAGACAGATACAAATACACAGACAGATAAACATGTATAAACAGCTCTCTAAACAAAACACTAGACAATAGGTAACCTGTGCCAAAAAGGTCTTGCCTTTCCCTTTCTGCCCATTGAAATATCCTCAGTTTTCCCACCTTCCCAGCACTCTCACTGGCAAAATGACAGCATGTACCATGACCAGGGTAGAGGCTGCATGCAGGTTGCTGACCAGTATATTTGTGTCAGCTGATTGCTTAAGAGCCACTTGTATTCCTTCACTGCAAAGACTAGTTTGGACCTCCTACTGCTTGTAACCGTTGACTTCTATAAAACTCGTAGGACCTTTGTGCCTCTGAGATGCCTTCTTTTCCAATTTCTATTTTTTTTAATATTGGTGAATGTTTCAAAGTTATTTATAGGATAGATCTGATAAATATGCTTTTGTTTTCTTAGGAAGTTAAGATAAAAATAATTAAACAAATACACAAAGCAGCACTCATTTTTTTCCCTAAGATACCATATTGTGTGCTGGGTTGAGATATTGGCAGTCTGAAGAACAATTGAATTAACATGTTGAGTGTATGTTATAAGATAAACAGAAGTAATAAATAAAGCAAAGACCAGAAGTTTTGTTGGGGGAAGAAAAGAGGAAAGAAGAAAGAGGTGTTTGTAATATTTTGGCAAATGTTGGAGACAGGAAAGCAGTTCATGCAGAAGATAGGAATTAAAACAGTTACCACTGAAGATCAAATTAAAGATTTAGAGAACAGTGAAGATGATCTTGCATTTGGACAATCTTAAACTGAAAAACCCCAGACACCAAGGAATGGTGACTGAATGAAAAAAGACGTTAGGCCACCAAGTCAGTGAAAATGGAATAATAGGCAATGGAAGGAAGGTAGATAATGGTTTAGAAAGAAGAAAAAGATAAGTGGATAGTAAATGTAAAAGGCTAGACAAATGTGTTTGGAAAAACCTTATATTTCAAGCATTTTTTTTTGGTCTTTTTTGTTTATTTTTTATATTTTTAGATGTGTATGTGCTGGGCTTGAAACTCTTATGCATCAAGACATTTTGTTTTCTCAGAGCCTCAGGATGTCCTCTTTAATTCTGGTTAGTGATTATTAACACTGACACTATTGTCATGCTAATTGGAAAGTCAGATTTTAAGCCTGAGTACTTAAAGAACCTTTGGCACTTTTTATGTAATTCTTCTCAAGCAATTTACTTGAGAAAATCAACAACGTTCAAATGTCTTTATCGTAGACATGATTTGAGTAAAATAAGTTTCCATCTCATCTTCTGGTTTTAGAGAGGTGAGCTTTGTGGTGACTGTTTACAGAAGGCTTTTCTTTAAATACAAAGTACACAAGTAAATATTAAAGAGAAACAGTAACTTAAAACATAAGGTAACTTGAGAGCAGTTCTTACTGACTGTGTATAGAGGCAAAAAATACTGATGTCTTCACTAGGATTTGACAGTGACATGGTGTTAGGTATTAGTTAAATCACTTGCAGGAAAACCATGCCTATATCTCATTAAACAGCAAAGGTAAAGCCACAATATCCTGACTTACCTTCTTTTGAGCCCTATCTATCTTTAGAACCTTGAATTATTGAAGGTACAGATTAATTATTTTTGTTTCTTCATAAAGCATGACTGAAATGCTTTACAGTATGGAACTAATATAACTGGATTTTTGCAATTCAGAGCATGAACTGATAAACCTAGATGAACCTTACCTAATGTCATGTAGGATGTCCAGATACCAAGAACCTGGATCAGGAACGTTGAGGATGTTTGGAGACAGACACCTGTGTGTCTCATTTGCACTAGTATAGTGAATACACGTGCAACTGGTTTTATTATTAGATAATACTATCCACACTAATGAAAAGGGGAAGAGACCGTAGATCTGTGCTGCAAACCCTATCTGCAAATGCCACGTAGTATATTGTGTCCTTAAGGGTGGGACAAAATGTATCAGTAATCCTTTTTATGATTCCTAAGTGCAGTACTCTGAATGCATTGTAATATTTACCATACAACCCTACAATCTGTTACGTTGTCACACTCTTTGTCAAACAATAAGTATGTATTGTACACTAATGATAATACATCTCTCCTAATTTATTACCTTTCACTGCTGCTATTCTCCCATAGCCTTTAAAATGCAATATATCAGACAGGCTGTATCTCTTTCATTCTACTAAGTCTGAAAATGTAGAGTGCCTTTACCTTTTTATTTGTCATAAATTTTATTTGTTTTCTTCTTTTTTCATTCTGTTGTTATCTGGATTTTACAGTGAATATAAAAGCCTGTATGGAGTTCCACAACCAGTACCAGACAGCTTGCGGTATTTCTTGTTTCCAGAATGTCTGGTTATTGCAAACAGGGATATTTAATAACCTGATTAATAAAAAGTGAATGCCAACTAAGGAAACTCCCTTTTTTTTTTTTTTTCATCTTACTAAAACCTACAACTTATGAGATTTGCATACAGAGATTTTGATTGAGTAGATATTTGAGTCTTTTTCTCCTCCTTTACACCATTTCTGTATTCAAATAAGGCAAGACCCTGAAAGAAGAAATCATATTTGAAGCAAAGAAGGGAGTATGGTTAATGAGAGAAAGGAGCAAGCACAAGGTAGTAGTGAGCAGAATAAGTGGATTTCTGTCAGAGGTTTTATAAGCACTGAGTTTCTGTGAGCAACCAGTGATTCTTATTGCAATGGAGCTGGTATACTGTCAGTTGTCATTACTAATAAAAAGCATTATAAATTACTTGGCTGAAGTACAGATTCTGCATTACTAAAATGAATGGGAGCACATATCAATTCCTTAACATAACATAACGTATAATTATGGATGCACAATGCAGAAAAGTTAATTTTTCTCCTGTTATTTTTAGAGAAGGACTCTGGGTAACCTATATGCCATTTAAACATTTTACATCTTTAATTTGTCATAGGCTGGTGTAGAGGTAGGGTCAAAGAGGACACGTTCCTCACTTTTTCTGCTACTGTTCTTCTAGGCACAGTGTAAAATAGAAGAATTTCATAATTTATATTAATTATGAGTCCAGTTATGCTGCTATCACCATGATGACATTCAAATAATATATAAAATTATTGCATCAATACTATTTATAAGGTCAGGCATGTCACAGTTATATTTTTATTAAAATGAAAGACATCACTGATGTAAGGTTATAAGTTTCTAGATTGCTTATTGTAATTTAAGGTTATATGAATGTGGTCTATGGTACTTAAACAGGAAATACTATCTTCACATTAGGATTAGAAGAATGCTTTTCCTGATTACCATAAATATTACCAAATCTATCAATACAACACCATTAGTTGGAAATATTTGATTATGTCTTGTAAGATAGTTATTGCAACAGCTCTTTCGTATAGTGTATGAAGACATACAAATCAGTTCTGAAGTTCCATCAGTAGTTTTGGACTGCCCAAATTAACATGCTAACCAAGTGAGTTTATGTCAATGAGTTGACACAGTAAAACATAATATGTACATTTTTTTTCTAGAAGACTTCTATGATTCTGTACAGACCAATATTTGCCTTAACTTGAGAGTATAATTGTATTTTTAAATCTGTTATGATTGGGAAAACACATTTGACCAGAGAATGAAAATTAATTTAAGTGAGAGCTGTGAGTTTGTTTTTTTTTTTTTTTACTTTTCATGGGTAAAGCTGTAAGCACTTGTGTCATGACAAACAGACAGCCTTTTTTCCACCCTTTTCCACTTTTTTCTTAGCATATCTGTAACTCTTACAGTTCCTGGTGTCATTTGCTTATACCAGTGAATTATATACAAATATTAAAATTCTGTGTAATCCTATTGTTGTAAAACAGCTGTATAATCTATTCCTTTATCAACAAAATTGACCTAAGGTGTATTTGTACCAACGCTTAAACCAAAGAAGATTGCATAGCTGTAAATATACAAATTTGCCACTTTTTACTAGAAAACTATCCAGCTCAATACCATGGTCCCAGTTTAGGATTTCAAGCCTAGTAGTAAGAAATGCACTTGTAAGTTAATTACAAAGGTGTAAAAGCAACTGAAAGCAAAATTACGTGGTTTCGCAGAGGACAGCTGGGCTTTAAAGGCTCCTACTTCCTCCTAGAACAGGATCATTGATAAATGTAGGGTTGCCTCTCTTCATTGCACCTCAGGTATGAAGTTACGATGACACTGAGTTACTCAGAGCACATATTATCTTTAATATCCGACTGTGAAACTGTTGCTGGTTTTGAGGCTAAGATAGGTCACTAGGGAAGCAGGATCTGCGAACAGAAATACTTCTGAAAATTGCAGGCTAGGTTACACTAATGCTGTCACATAGGCTACATAATAAATTGAATCCTTATTTGTTTGTTTATTTGTTTTGCTTTTTAACTCTTGCTACCTATTTTCCAATTTCAATTCAGTTAGTGGGCCGACATGGAAGTAGTTTAACCTTAATTGCTTGGTTTTGTTTCCATCACAGGAGTATGTTGCTTTTCAGTGTGGCTGCTGATTTACAAGCACTAAGCAAGAAGTTGTTATACCACTAATAGTTCTCAAATGGGAAAAAAAAGCCTAAAACCATACCAAATTACTTTTCAACAATGGTTTGCATTTCTACATCTTCTAATTTAATGTTTGAACAAAGTTACAATCAGAAAATGGAATTACTATCCTGAACTGACAAAGATAAAATCAATACTTGTAACAGTTATTGCTAACCATGTAGTGCTTATAGATTTAAATATAGAAACAGTTTATTCTGTGGTATTTATCAGTGTCAGAGCCAAGAAACTTCCACAAGCAGGAAAACAGTGGGTGACTGACAATAAAACCACAGATATCTGATTTTTTGTAATTGTTGATGTGGTTAAACAAGTAAGTTAATTGTAAAATAGAGAAATTAAAAAAAAAATAGTGCAAATAAAAAAAAAAAAAGCACCATCTAATATTTCTGTGCTTGGTTCCCTAAGGGAGCTTTAACCTATAAACACACTGAATCCATCCACTGCAGTTCAGGGTATATAATCATTGTTCAAACTTTTTATATAGCTGTATGAAACGATGACAGGAAACATATTTCCCAAGTAGAGACTCTCTCTCTCTCTAAATGCATTTAGTAAAATACATTTTGCTAAAAAGGGGCTTGCTTGATTTTAAAAAGCATAAGGTTAAAAAGCAGCTATTAGATTCTGCATTGTGTAAAAATGCAAATACAATGTGCTGAATACAGTAGGTAACATCCTGGCACAGCTTTCACTGACTCCATCAGTTTTGATGTTGAGAATTTTGTTAGTGGCTCTAATCAGATGATTCACATTATTGCTCTCTGTAGCAATAACACGGAGTGCAGGAGATAACCAAATCTGGCATAGAGGCAAGCCATATTTACTGTCGGTATGTCTCTGCTTTTAGCACTTTGCTATAATGGCTTGATCATTAGGTCATAATGATCTGAATTTAAAAAATCCCTGTAAACGGCCTTGTGCACAATTTTCAATACAGTTTAAGTGACAGTGCCTTACTCTTGGGGTTTGTCACAGAAAGAAGAAAACTTACTGTAAATAATTATGAGATTCACAGATTAAAGGATGATTACTTGAAAGCTGGAGAATGACTTTTCACAAAGGTTTGTAGTGAAGGACAAGGTGGAATGGCTTTAAACTGAAAGATGGTAGTATTAGATTAGATGTTATGAAGAAATTCTTCCCTGCGGGGGTGCTGGCAGAGGGTGCCCAGAGCAGCTGTGGGTGCCCCATCCCTGGCAGTGCTCAGGGCCAGGCTGGACGGGGCTGGGGGCAACCTGGGCTGGTGGGAGGGGTCCCTGCCCCTGGCAGGGGGTTGGAGCTCGATGGTCTTTAAGGTGCCTTCCAACCCAAATCATTGTATGATTCTCTCTCCAGGACTATTTTCCTGCTAATAAAACTATCTGTTCTCAGTATTAAAAATTCTAGGAAAGGCGCCTACAGAGAGATGTAAGCTCTCTGTCTGTTAACCATCAGCAGCCAGAGAGCACTGCCTACCTCAGCTCCCTTAGGGACCTCCCTGCTGCGTGTGTTTGTGTACGTGTGTGCACGCGTGTGCGTGTAGCAGTCAATTAGAAGCAGGTGAAAATGCAGATTTTCCAGCAAACAGGTATCACAAGACTGCCTAACTAGAAGGTAGATCTTCAGACAAGAAGCAAATTCTTCTTTGAGTTTTAGAACATTGTCCTTTTATCATGCTCAACTTTATAACCTGAAAAGCTCTCTTAGGACTGAACATGTGGTACCACGGTATTTAACACCATTGCATCACCAGGTGAGCCTATATACCATTTTTACTCACAAAAGACTCATGCTTTCAACTACTAATATTTAGAGGTTTTGGTAGGAGAAATCAAGAAATGATTACTTCCTGGAGTTATTCAGGGAAGAAATTAACAGCTACTGAATACAAGCATGTTACAAATTATATCAATTGTGCAAGTACCAAGAGTTAAAAAGAATTTCCACAAGAGAAACAAAAGAAGGCAGCTTCATTTAAAACAAAGATGTTTTATCCACTACTGATACACATATAAGCTGCAAAATACTGATCATGGTCAAAAACCTTCTGGTATCTTATGGGTAGAGTATTCTTTTAGGAATATAGATAATAATCTCTGTTCTTTTATCTTATTTCTGCAGTGGTGCCCCAGAGTCATATTAAAAGTTTACAGAATACTACTGAACTTTCCGATTGCATGATCGGTTTGAAATCCATCTTACGTTACCTTTGATATTTCTTTCTGTAGTGTTTGTACAAAGCATTGAAGCAAGAGATGATTGTTTTGTTTTCCAGTATTTATTCCAGTATTATTCAGCTAAGCAGTGCACAGTGCAGTTAGCTTGAGATTATACCCTTAATGATAATAAAAAGCAGTAAAATTTATCTCAGGCAGACTAGATCCTTTAAATTATTTAAATAAATAGATCTGATCAATTTTCAAGCAAATCCACTGAAGTAAATAAATAAATAGTGAAACAGAAATTAAAACAAAAAGTAGTAACCTTATTGTAGGTCTATTGATTATAGGGTTTTATTAAGGATTTACATTAAAGTGGAGTATTTACATTAAGTGGACTGATTTTTACCATTATTGATTTTAAAAAATTGAAGAAAATATTTCATTGATGTTGGCTAGAACTCTGTATACAAGACAATAAAGGCCAACATTAAATAAAAGCTGGGGCATTGGCCAGTACATATATACAATATATGTATTATATACATTATATACAAGCTTCTTTGTTCCTATGGGAATCAGTAAAGTGATCTGTATTATTTGGTATTTCTTAGATACAATTAATGTTTTAGCTATATGAAAAGATAATCATAAGACTACCAAGAAATAGTAGAACAGTAAAATACACAAGTTAAATGAGAAAATTAATATATTCCTGGATGAGTCTTTGAAATGGGAGTTAAGAATAGTGTAACATTTGACATTAAAATTGTATGATGAATTAGGTTAATTAACTGGAAAAGTTAGTAATCTCGAGAGCCCTATAGCTTTGGGAGAGGGAGACGACAAAGAATATCTGAAAAAAGTACAACTCTTTATTCATGCAGATCTCTCAATGGAGCCAATAGGGAATGTTCCATGCTTGGGCTGATTTTCCAAGACTACCCCATATTATTGTTATTGTTGATGATGGTGATAATGATTATGTACAAAAAACCTCTCAACTATTTTTTTCATTCAGTTTTAACATGCAGTTAGATTATACGTAGGAACAGTTTTGTAGTCTATTCTTCCCAGGAACATGTAGTCAATTTTATGTTAAACCCTACCAGTATCTTTGAGTACTGCTGTTTGAAGTGTGCTGATATTTTTAGCAGGTTGTTTTATTGTAATAAACAAAATGTCTTGTACATCTATTTTAATGAATAATTTTGTTTTCAAATGCCATAGGAATCTAAAAAAACCCCGAACATAAAATTTTGTGACATAAACGTATAACCTTCTATTTTCATTTCACTAGTAGAAAGGAGAATTAGAATCATAATTTTTTCGGCCTGGAAGATTCTTAACAAAGCATTATTGTTGAGCCATCAGAGTGTGGTTGTTTGAAATGGAAACATTAGTTTTATTCCTTAAAAAAATCAATAAAATAACCATCCACATTCACTTCAGTTTTCAGTGCCACCTTAGTATGGATCGTAAAAAAAGCATTTAACTTCAAATGAAGAAAGAATTTGGGCAGTGATGATGATGTGGAGTAATGTATATGAACACTTAGCCTGGCAAAATTATCTTAGCAGTATTTGAAGGGAATAGTTTTTCTATTTCATATTGCACTGGATCTACCTGATTTTTCTAGCCATTTACCTGCAGCAGCTGACAAGCCAAGCCACATTTGCACAGCATTTTGGCCGGAATAAATAAATTGGACTTGCTAGCTAGCTGTTGCATAGTCTACTGGAGTCAGCCCATCCCTCTACAGTGAGATTTATAGAACAAATCCAAATAAATTGGTGGTCCTTGATCCACAGTGGGTTTACTGCACAAGTGTGCTGTCTCGTGACACGGTGAACGAAGGATATCTGGGAGGCACCTGCACCAGCGGCAATGGCACGTGTACCACGAAGCAAGGCTCCGCCATCCCCACTCGGTGATGGTGTAGAGGGTACCGCTGCCGTACCAGCCAGCAGGCCTAGGTCACATCACGGTAGAGAGGCTTTTGCACCATGTAGACCATGTACTCTCGTAAACTCCTGATCATGCTCCGCAATGGAGCAGGCATATTGTGAATTTTTAGATTCTTCTTTCTGATGGGTTGTCCTTTGTTGGCTGCCAAACTCCTACCCAGCTGCTCTTGCACTTCCCCTCCTCAACAGCACAGAAGGAGAAAATACCATGAAAAACCTTGTGGGTGAAGATAAAGACAAGGAGATCACTTACCAATGGCCGCCATGGGCAAAGAGTCCAGGGAAATACCTGCTCTTCTGTGGTCTCTCCACAGGCTGCAAAAGAGTGGCTGCTCCAGGCATGGAGCCCCCCTTCTCCTCTGGCATTGCTGTTCCCAGGGCCATTTCTCACACTTTTCCCCTCACATGTCCCTGCCAGGCAGCGTTTTGTCTACTCTTAAGTACATTTTCCCAGAGGAGCCAGCAGCCCCCTGATGCGGCCATGGCCCGCCCGTGGAGGGCTCCTTGCGGAGCCGGCTGTGGCACCTGACCTCCTGTCACAGCAGCCTGCAGTGGGGGCAGCCTACGGTACCCCCCTGCCCAAACCGGACCCCAGGAGCCTGCAGCACCCCCATGCCCAAACCGGACCCCTGTACGGTATCAGGTCAGCATCAGACCTTGCACATGTTCCTGACAGCGTCGGCACCCGCTGCCTGGAGCTCTGCAGAAGGTGTTAGAGGTAAGTAAGGCTCTCTGGCTGCCTGGCATTGAGAAGCGTGTCTGTGTCTTCAGCCATCAGCAGCTTCCCATCTGCCATGCCAAAGCCAGCCTCCAATAAAAAGGTCAGGAGCCTTGATAAACTAAGAAGCTCAGCCCTCAGCTCCCTGCCTGCCATGCTGCCTGTAGGCACAGCGGACATTCATCCTGACAGAGCTGCAGGACCTGTCTCTGTGTGACATGGCCGAGGCACCATGCCCTGTGTGAACAGCTGCCAGCGTGGCCGCAGCCAACATAGCTCCCCACAGCAGGCAGGGGCTCTGCGGTGCCCAGCACCACACAGAAATGCTGAGAATGACACAGGGCAGCTTCACCCAGGGCCTGGGGACATGGCCAAAGCCGCGGTGTGGGAGGCACGGCTTACAGAGCCATCTGTCCCTCAGGGGGGCTCGTGGGGCAGGACCACTGGGCTGGCCTGGTTTGCAGCCACGGCCTTGCTGCCAGGGCCAGGCTGGCTCCCTCCCAGAATCAGACTTGATTACAAACCAACACGGTATGTGCAGTGAGGGATTTGGGCTGAGTACAAGTTCAAAACTGAGCTAACGCGACAGCATGGACCGTGGGGCTGTTGAATCGTGTTTTGAGGTGGCCAGAGAGCCTTTGGCCTGTTTCATTAAATGTAAATTGACTCAAATGCACTCTGAGCGATGCAGTGCAATTCTTGGCAGGCCGTGGTTTGTCTCAGCTGTTATTGAATCCCTGGCCTTCAGCTAGAATAATTATCTTCTCAGGATGATTTTTTTAAAAAAGTAAGGATACTATTACAGGAAATGTTGTATATCAAGGGCCCTGTCCTGCTGAAACTGTGGAAGAAATTAGGAAGAGAGACTTTCCTGTGCTAATAAATGCTGTAATTAAATAGGCTTTGTAGCTGGGAATTACAGAGTGGAAACTTTAAATTTAATTTTGTTTTACATATGTTACATAAAAAAAAGAACCAGAAGTATGTATTGCAGTAGTAACACATTTTTACTTGTAATGAGTTATTTAAAAAAATCATTGAGGTTTTACAGTGACATGAGTAATACTGTTATAAAGTTATTTGTGAAAACTAAGTACTTTTGAAAGAACAGAAGGGAGAGAGTAAGCACATATTAATATTGATGTTTTACTCAAATCTATTTTTGTTAGCAAGTCATAAGAAATGAATTGCTGTGAAACACTGGAAGTTACAAACACTAGAAAGCAAGTAGGTTATTAGTTGTATTTATTGGGGTGGAGAGATATTATGGGCAATAAAGAACAAAGGTTTTCATCCATAAAGAATACATTGAGCTGCCTCCAAAGTGATTTAGTTAATTGATCTAAAAGAAGGTTGATTCATGATTAGCAAAAGGACAAATAAATCTCAATTTAAAGCTCTCGGAATGCATTCGCTCAATAAACTGCATCAAGAAACACAACTAAAACAGCTGTTAAGAAAGTCTGAAACCTTTCCTGCTTGGTGAAAGCACAGTAATACTGAAATGCTTTGGCTTTATTTTTTTTTTAATTTGAAACTGATTTTGTTTATATGAAACCTTGATTCTGTCTACACAAAATATTTACCTGTTGTGTTTGTGTAGTGAAAATAATCTTTATTTTTACTTTACTTTACAGGTGTGATGTTCAAAGATTGTCCAGTAAGTACAGAAGGGCAGATTTCCCACTGTTGAAGCTCACGAAGGCCGCACAAGGGACAGTCGGCCTGTGAAACATCAGGTGAAGCACTATCAGCTGTCTGATCCGCTTCTTTGGGCCTAGATCAGGCTGGACTGTTTACATAATGGACCCAAGTCTCAGTATGGCATGCCAGATTTGGGGAAAGGTCCTTTGCAGATTTTCTAATTGCAAAAATATCATATCACACAACTGTAATTTGATGTAAATGATCTAACAGTAGGTTCTTGCTAGAGTGTGTGTGACTTGCTTGTTTCCTTCCCTGCTCCTTCAGCCACTCTGTTTCCTTACTGAACAATAGGAGTGAAGGTTCCCATTGTCCTACCTTTGTTACTTTGCTTTCCTTTTCTTTAGTGGCTACTTTCAAAACCAAGGAAGTGAAATGTGTAAAATGGAATCTTATTCACAGCAGCTATTGAAACAGAATTACTCACTAAGGGATGGAACCAAGGAGAAAATGGCCCCAAAGCATTGTAAACTGTAGGATACTTTTCACTGGAGCCTCTAGAATTCTAAACAACAGCAGGCAAGAGACAGACATTGAAAAAGTAGCAGACTGAGACATGTCCTTAAAGGCATTTTTCAGTGTCTTTAATGAGGATCTGTGCACCTAGAGAATATCACGTCTCCTTTAATTTCCCCTGAGGCTAAAACTCCTTTTCTTCTGCTGCTGCTGCTGTTTCTATTTATCTAATTTTGCATTTGCTGAGTGGTGTTCTTGTGACATCAAGAAGAACATGGTTTCCTTTTGGATATTTTAAAAACACAGTTTTAAGTTTCCACTTGAAATTTGAACTGCTTAAGTTATACATATCCACAGTCAGCCTCTATGTTGGTATGCAGAAACCTGTTTTCTTTCATGTAAACCACATACAAACACTTTGAGAAAGGAACGGAAAAATGATGGAGAGGGAAGCCTGAAGTAAAAGTATTTATATTTATACACAGAAATGGTTATTTATGTTCTGAGGATCTTGTTGCCAGAGAATAAGGATGAAGATGAAATCTCCTAGGACTTAGCTTG